>NWSH02000525.1:3784660-3798905 GCA_002382865.2 Heliothis virescens | reverse complement strand
CCCACGCGATTTTGAATTACACTCTAGGGGTAGGGCAGACAAGACTGCGTGGAGTCGGATTTACAGCAATTCGTTTCTGTCATTAAAACCTAACTTACAGCTAATATTCTAGGATATATATTTTTTGGACAATTCGCTTACAATGCAAAACTAAAAACACAAACAATAGCGCCCACCGCACGAGCCGCATGCCGAATAGCGGTCTCTGATTGGTTAAACCGTGTCACGCGTTCTTCCCTCCCCGCACCGCGTCAAATTTTGCTTTATTGTCAAATTGCCCAAATATCATGTAGCAATATAAAAATGACCGTGCAATGTGATAAATAATGAAGTTTAGATAGTAATTAATCACTCAGCCCTATAGAACTAAACATTATTCATAATGCTCGCACATTATGTATAATGTCCGCATTAATCACCCAGTCCATAACATATATAGTACTAGCCGTTTTCCCGCGGTTTCACTCGCATCCCGTGGAAATTACTGCCCGTACCCGCATAAAATATAGCCTATATCACTCGTGGATAATGCAGCTTTCGAATGGTGAAAGAATTTTTAAAATCGGTCCAGTAGTTTTTGAGCCTATTCATTACAACCAAACAAACAAACAAACATTTCCTCTTTATTATTATTAGTATAGATATACTTTCTAGGAACATAATGCTTTTGAATCATCGGTCATTTAAAAGCGTATTTATATTTAATAACCGGCTGTTTTCCCGCGGTTTCACCCGCGTCCCGTAGAAACTGTTCCGTGTACCCCGATTAAATATGTTACTCGTTAGAGACTAGCTTTCCAACAATGGAATAATCTTTTAAATTGGTTCAGTAGTTTCGGAGCCTTTAGGGTACAAACAAACAAATAGACAAAAAAAATGCTCCTTGTTATATTTAGGATAATCGTGACTGTTTCCTTTTCTTCCTTTTTTTGTGACAATCGTTTTTTTGCTATATATTGAAAAAGGGAAAATAGGTTCAAAACATACAACAGTTTAAGTATAGTTCTATTTACGTCAAAAAAATGGTTTTTCCAATGGTCAAACAAATGTACCTATCTATTTATTTATTAATTAGTATTACGCCATATAATAAATAATATATAACTATCGGTGTACTAATGTTACTTTACAAGTGGGTAATTCCTGTTACTGGTATGATTCTGAAAAATCATTCATAATATTAGGTACCTACTGTATTATTACATATTATGTATTAATAATATACTTTTTGATACTTGCATATACTCGGATTATTGTAACTTACAATCATACTTGGGATTTGTGTAAAATAAATGTGAAACTGTGTATTAGAACGAGTAAACGATCGGAGAAAAAAAATGGAGTAAATTATATTTACTTATCTAGTAACTTTATTTACATAATATTTACAACATTCTCATTAAAAAAAACTTAAACTAAAACTAAAAAGCGTCAAAAAATTCGTGCGTTCGAGCGTGCCTCTGTTAATGTCAAGATTATATCTCTAGTAACCAAATCCATAGATAGACCTCTGAAAGTGTTTTGTCAACTAAGATTAAAAGCTACCATATCGTTAGGTATTTATTTTTTCCTTTGTTTCTTTTCTTTTTACCTTAGTTTATCTATTTTTTTCGTTTATATATTATTAATTTATTCTAGAACGAAAGCTTCAACCAATCTTACCAAGGGGTGCCAGATTGCCCGGGTAAACTGGGTTGTGGAAGTCAGACAGGCAGTCGCTCCATGTAAACCACTGGTTCTCTGCCGCATCCGGTTAGACTGGAAGCCAAAATAGTTGGGAAAAGGCTAGGCAGATGATGAACTAAAGCTTCAAAAAATCTTTTTGAGAACTATCATTATATCTATAAAAATCCAAAAACTACACACTTGAACCTACCTGGTTTCAGGTGTACAGACAACAGCACACCAACCTTCCACAATCTGTCAAATTTCATCAATAGATTTTCAACCTTATCGCAATAGTGGAAGGTTAATGTTCGATTGATAAAATTTGACGGTTTCAGGTAAGAAGATGACCTGGGGGGTGATTCTCTAACGCAAAACATCTTTACAACCAAGAAATCATCGTTGCAACATCTATAAGTGCACGATCGCAGCGCTTCAACGATGTTGAGGGCGCGACATAGAACTAAAATATGGTTCCAAATGTATGAAAAATCATCCTCGCCTTCGACGACAACGACGACTTCGCCTTCGATTTCATCCTTCAAACCGAAAAGCTTGTCATTTGTTTGGTCGTCGTTGTTGTCATCTATGATGTGTCAGTTAGAGAATCGCATGGCTGCTGTACAAGTATACAACAATTTTCCTTAAGTTTATGTAAGTAGTGTTAGATGTATGAATGACAACATAACAATTGATTGATTCAATCCTTATTGTTGTCATTCTTACATATTATAATGTTATTTACGTAGGTAGTAACGAATACGTATTCTTTGGGAAAATATTATCTGCACCTTATTTACGTAGGTAAGTATGCATAATACATTTTGTATTCATTTTATCCTTATTTTCTGTTAATTGTTATTATATACAGTATTTTTCTCGATAAGTTTATCACAGCGGATATTACATATGTTAAATAATAAGTTATATGTACAAAAAGGATTATTCCTCTTTCATCACCCAGGTGATATCGTCTGATCCTGCCAGTCAAACATTAACTTACTTGCGTTGTAATAAGGTTGAAAATCTATTGCAGAAATTTGACAGATATATAATTATAATTTGACAGATACAACCTTGTAATATTTATAACTTACGCAAAATCCCGCAGTGCAATTTTCAGGAACCTTATGCCACCTGAAAAGTGTAAACACTTGTTGTAAACACTATTGAAAAACATAATGATCTCATATATCATGGAAACTTTGTTTTGCAACATAATATTTTGTATTTATTTCAATTTAGAAATATAAATGACTTAATATTGCGAACATTATTTAATAACCAAGAATTTTAGACATTGTACGTAGGTATATATTATTATTTATAAATATAAATATTTCATATACCAACCAGGTTTTTTTGCAAATTCGGTAATTGTGGGGTTAATATTAACATAATTATTTTAATGCAATTAATTAGATTGTGTTGCATCATGTAACTACAACGATAACCAAACCATAACTAAGCCTAGTTGGCGAATCGACAGCTTGTTGTGGTTTAGCTGGTTGTGGTTTAGTTATCGTTATAGTTAAATGACGCAAACGGGAAGTTTTGAACAACCAGTGTTACCAAGGGGTAACGGGTTGCCGGGTTGGTTGGGTTGAAGAGGCAGTCGTTCCACGTAGAGCCCTGGTATGATCTATTTCGTGACACCAGCTTGGTACAAATAATGTTATTAAATGGACAAAGGAAAAGAGAGAGGATCCCTCTAGAATGAAAAACATCTGAACAAGAAGGTGGATGAGTAAACAAGCTTTCTGCCTGCGGCTTCTCCTAACTAACTAAAAATCCCGTTTTTGCTCGTTCCCGTGGGAACTTCGAGAAATCCTTTCTTAGCGGATGCCTATGTCATAATATCTACCTACATGCCAAATTTCAGCCCGATGTCTCCAGTGGTTTAGGGTGAGCATTGATAGATCACTGTCAGTTAGTCAGTCGCCTTTGAGTATTATATATTTAGATTGATGGTAAATATTTTGTATTTTCTGCAAAATTTGTTAGCACTGTACGCACAGGGTGAAAATATACCACGACTTTCTCAGAAGAACTGGGTTAACTAATTCCTACATGCCAAGAGTCACGCTTACAAGTAGGTATTTATTTGTTTCTGAAAAATGAGCGACTTTTGCTACTCGGAACGTGCCGTGTGTATACGCTTTTATTAATTTATTTATTATCTTTATATCATAAAGGTATGTTTCTTATATGCTAAGCCCCACAAAACCGTTAGTATTTATTGACAAAATAAAATAAACAAAATAGTTTAGTTTTGCTGCGCGCGACTGGCACGAATCCGCCTATGCGAAAGTGCTGTAACAGCCCAACTGAATCTCAGCTGAGACGTAAGTACGTCATCACCTGCATAATTCCAGAATCATTGACAAACCAAAACAAGGGTAAAGAAAATAGTCATAAAAGTCATAATAGTTTGACATCCCTTTCCTACTGAGAGCCACTTTAAATACACAGACACATTGTCTACAAAATGTATCAATGTGTGAAATGGACTTTGCAATTTCTAAATGAACGAACGGCCCTGTAGTAACAGCTATTTTCCTACAGGGGGAGGTAAACCGTAATGCATATTTGTCACATTTACGTGTTATGACCACATAAAGAAATTGGGAAATATTTGATTGAGCAATGTGTATGACTGAATGTGGAATGAATCATTACGTTCAGGAAAATGTATGGTTGATAAGGCTGTGTGCCCATCTGAAGCGGGTAGCGATCTAAACCTCGACTGTTCAAAAATAGTCAGATATAACTAGGTTTATTTTTAATCAATTGACTGTCTTGAAACATACTTTATTTTGATAAAACATTCATAGATTATGGCATGACAAACACACATGCTCGCGCATACAGTCGGGCCGACCAACTAGTATAGGATATCAATCAAACATGATAATATTTCATTTAAAAGCTAAGTACAGTACAATTGCTTTTGAATATTTTCTTAATTTTACATTAATGGAGAAATGTTAAGCATTATTTATCTAATAATTCCATTCAATAGACAAATTAAATATTCAAACTATAGCATTCCTTCCTGGCTCTGACTAATGTTCCGTATCCCGCTTCTGCTCCCGCTCCGCTTTAGCTGTCTAACCTCTATCACTCAGGACGTGGAGGTTAAGGTAATTCCTCATAATAATTATATGCAAATCAAACGTTATTACACCTCATTTAAGTTCGCTAGCTATTGCTCATAATACAATATGTTATAATTAATTAAATTATTGTAAAGTACGCGTAGAAAATGTACCAGCAGTGTTTGATTTTATTAGCGCTTTCGTTGACAGTCAATAGTATTACAGGTGTTGTTAAGACTAATAGTGATAAGAAGTTTATTAATAAATGTTGTGATAGAGACGAATATTTGGTGAGGCCGAAGAGATGCGTCAAGCACAAGAGCAATATAAGTTTTTCTCAAATGAGAGTGTACAACGAAAATGGCAAGGACACAGGAAAGTTTTTAGAAGAAGTATTTCATTTACTACCAAACAAGTTTAAAAATGAAACTTTCAAAAATCGTACTCTTAATTTGATGTGGTTGAATTACACTACATATGTCACCGAGGTATGTATGCAGATTTTTTTGTTAATGCTTAATTTAACAAAATTAATAAATTTCAATATTTTATTTAAAAAAAGTCTTCAAAAACCCTCTAAATATAATTTTGAATTTCAAAAAAAACCTGAATGTAGGTACCTATATCAATTTACGATGACTATTTTTTTTAAACTATTATACAATTAATTTACATATATTTACAACATTCTAGTAAAAAAACTTAACTAAAACTAAAAAACCTCAAAAATTCGCCCCCATCGCTGTCGACCGGGTGCAAAAGAAAAACAAAAAAAAAAAAAATTAATCAGCTACGTTGGTGGGTTCGCGATTCGATTCTAAATTCCCGCCTTTCTTAGCGGACGCCTACGTCATAACATCAACCTGTATGCTAAATTTCAGCCTAATCCCTTGAGTGGTTTGGGCTGTGCGTTGATAGATCACTATGTCAGTCAGTCACCTTTGAGTTTTGTATATTTAGACTAACTTCCGCCGGCTGTTTCATCCGCTTCTCGAAGGGACTGCTTCCCGTACCCGGATAAAAAGTAGCCTAGATCATCATCTGCCTAGCCTTTTCCCAACAACGTTGGGGTCGGCTTCCAGTCTAACCGGATGCAGCTGAGAACCAGTGTTTTACATGNAGTACAGTCAGCAGCAAAATAAATTCATATTTTTGTCAAATTGAAAAGATTTTATAAATAGTAATATAATTAAGAGGAAACGGTTATTTGTTGGTATCCTAAAGGCTCTGAAAGTACTAAATCGATTAGAAAAAAATATTTCGCTATCAGTAAGCTAAACTATCCCTGAATAACAAAAGCTATAGCGTTGCTGGGGAGTTTCTTGTGCCACTTCTTCTTCCCAGCAAAAACACACAGGAAGTGGTGAAGGGCGGGCGTTTTTGGGGCTGTCTTATGTAATTTTGAAGTTTGAAAAGTGCTGTTTTCAGCCTACTTTGAATAAATGCTTTTTGATTTATAATATTTATCGGTATGGGAAGAAGTTCCCTCGAGACGCAGGGTAAGCCGCAGGAAACCGGTTAGTACAAAATAAAGTGCACGAGCACCAAAATATTTATTTTATTCTAGTTTTCAGCATTTATTCTCATAGATTCAAGAGCCTAAGAGCCTACAGCCTGGTGGCAGACGGGCAGCTAAGTCTACAGGGCCCCGTTTTACACTTAACCTTAAAACCGGCTAAGTGCGAGTTGGACTCGCGCATGAAGGGTTCCGTACCCCATCCCCCTTACTTTTTTTTTCATTTTTAGTATTTGTTGTTATAGCGGTAACAGAAATACATAATTTGTGAAAATTTCAGCTTTCTAGCTATCACGGTTAGTGAGATACAGCGTGGAGACAGACAGACATCGAAGTCTTAGTAATAGGGTCCTGTTTTACCCTTTGGGTACGGAACCCTAAAAATCATCTTAATACCTCAAGCCGTTTTACCGTGACGACTCAATATACAGACATAACAGAAGTTTGAACATTTAAATACATATGCAAATTAACTAAATCTCATCGGAATGATATAACATTTGGTACTAAAATTTTAATCGCAACGTCTGAAGATCCGTGACCACACAGGTATTCAAATGCATTAATCAATACGATTCATGGATTCATGCACAGGTGTAGATTAACCAATAATTAATAGCTTCATTTATTCACATTTATTTTAAAAGCATTTTGAGAGACTAATGATAAAATTTTTGAGAAAAGGAGAATCAAAATCAGGTGGCTAGCCAACATTGTCTTGCTCCAATTGCCAATATCACCCGCTCGTGGTGCACCCTTCTGAACAGGCGAGGCTCTGGCGACCGACTGGTGGCGGTATAACCACCACACAGCACCAAGTGGGATATTAATTGCCTTTTTTTATCGATGGGGCATAGTCAGAATGACCCCTCCGTTGTGGGTGACAGCATGAGGGAGTGTCAGACTTTTACTGACTAAAATCCACAGTGTTCCTTCGGGAGCCCTTTGTGTGTCTGGGCCGCGGTAACTCTTTCGAACAACCGGCAGCCCCGACAGGCTTTGGCCCTAGTGGGCCCCGCAGGGGACATTAAATGCGTTGCTCGGAGATGGGCAGCAGAATTTCCGAAGCTAACCATTCCCACACTGCGCTCATCAACACGCATGCCCAGCGCGGTGAATATGGGCAAATCGAAGATAATCTTTTTTCGGATGTATACCTACAAATAGTTTCTTAATCTATTTAAAAGTAGCCTTTTGATTTTAAATGGATTTACATTAAATTATTAGACAAGTATAATCTTAATCGCAGAATAATTTAAATATATCAGTGTCAAATATTTTTAGTTTGGACATATTTTTAGATACACTGACTGAAAAAATTAAATTAAAAATTTAAAAAACCCCCGACACAAAAACTTAATTTCCCTTTAAAAAGTAAAAAATAATAAAAAAATACGTCGCGTTGGGGGACCGCTCCTAAATAGATGGGCATATCATTAAGTGTAAGTAAGAAATAATTAGGAGCGGTCCCCCAACGCGACGTATTTTTTTATTATTTTTTACTTTTTAAAGGGAAATTAAGTTTTTGTGTCGGGGGTTTTTTAAATTTTTAATTTAATTAGTTCAGTCAGTGTATCTAAAAATATGTCCAAACTAAAAATATTTGACACTGATATATTTAAATTATTCTGCGATTAAGATTATACTTGTCTAATAATTTAATGTAAATCCATTTAAAATCAAAAGGCTACTTTTAAATAGATTAAGAAACTATTTGTAGGTATACATCCGAAAAAAGATTATCTTCGATTTGCCCATATTCACCGCGCTGGGCATGCGTGTTGATGAGCGCAGTGTGGGAATGGTTAGCTTCGGAAATTCTGCTGCCCATCTCCGAGCAACGCATTTAATGTCCCCTGCGGGGCCCACTAGGGCCAAAGCCTGTCGGGGCTGCCGGTTGTTCGAAAGAGTTACCGCGGCCCAGACACACAAAGGGCTCCCGAAGGAACACTGTGGATTTTAGTCAGTAAAAGTCTGACACTCCCTCATGCTGTCACCCACAACGGAGGGGTCATTCTGACTATGCCCCATCGATAAAAAAAGGCAATTAATATCCCACTTGGTGCTGTGTGGTGGTTATACCGCCACCAGTCGGTCGCCAGAGCCTCGCCTGTTCAGAAGGGTGCACCACGAGCGGGTGATATTGGCAATTGGAGCAAGACAATGTTGGCTAGCCACCTGATTTTGATTCTCCTTTTCTCAAAAATTTTATCATTAGTCTCTCAAAATGCTTTTAAAATAAATGTGAATAAATGAAGCTATTAATTATTGGTTAATCTACACCTGTGCATGAATCCATGAATCGTATTGATTAATGCATTTGAATACCTGTGTGGTCACGGATCTTCAGACGTTGCGATTAAAATTTTAGTACCAAATGTTATATCATTCCGATGAGATTTAGTTAATTTGCATATGTATTTAAATGTTCAAACTTCTGTTATGTCTGTATATTGAGTCGTCACGGTAAAACGGCTTGAGGTATTAAGATGATTTTTAGGGTTCCGTACCCAAAGGGTAAAACAGGACCCTATTACTAAGACTTCGATGTCTGTCTGTCTCCACGCTGTATCTCACTAACCGTGATAGCTAGAAAGCTGAAATTTTCACAAATTATGTATTTCTGTTACCGCTATAACAACAAATACTAAAAATGAAAAAAAAAGTAAGGGGGATGGGGTACGGAACCCTTCATGCGCGAGTCCAACTCGCACTTAGCCGGTTTTAAGGTTAAGTGTAAAACGGGGCCCTGTAGACTTAGCTGCCCGTCTGCCACCAGGCTGTAGGCTCTTAGGCTCTTGAATCTATGAGAATAAATGCTGAAAACTAGAATAAAATAAATATTTTGGTGCTCGTGCACTTTATTTTGTACTAACCGGTTTCCTGCGGCTTACCCTGCGTCTCGAGGGAACTTCTTCCCATACCGATAAATATTATAAATCAAAAAGCATTTATTCAAAGTAGGCTGAAAACAGCACTTTTCAAACTTCAAAATTACATAAGACAGCCCCAAAAACGCCCGCCCTTCACCACTTCCTGTGTGTTTTTGCTGGGAAGAAGAAGTGGCACAAGAAACTCCCCAGCAACGCTATAGCTTTTGTTATTCAGGGATAGTTTAGCTTACTGATAGCGAAATATTTTTTTCTAATCGATTTAGTACTTTCAGAGCCTTTAGGATACCAACAAATAACCGTTTCCTCTTAATTATATTACTATTTATAAAATCTTTTCAATTTGACAAAAATATGAATTTATTTTGCTGCTGACTGTACTTCCCGCCGGAACTAAACAGCCGTATTTAGTACTATCGACCTTATTTACAATATAATTTATGACTTGTTGACTTTCTCACTTGTTTATAGTTTAACTTTGAATGTTAACTAACTTGTTGTATTAGAAATATGTTATACTAGCTTCTATCAGCGGTTTCACCCGCTTCCTGGGGGAACTACTCGCATACTTAAATATCTCGCGTTTTTGCGGTTCTCCTTAATCATTTTTGCCATGGCAACAAGCTTTTAAAACTTTTTCCAAGATATTTACAATGGCGTCCTAGCCGTCCAGCTTAGTGCAGGTGCATTTGCTGTGACACAGGTGCACCCCCTATTCCCCCACTCTCATAGCCCGATGGGACGGCACTCCGACACGACCGGAGAGAGATCAGGCGCAGGACCGACATTAACGTGCTCTCCGATGCGCGGGTGTATCAATCACCAACTCCCAGGTTCCGGGCTGCCTTGTGAAAGTTTCTAAAACCTACAAAGCGGTTTCAAATCTGAGACCTCGTGCATAGCAGTCACATTTTGCGACTACTAGACCAAAGAGGCAGGTGATAGTTATTTTTTTTCAATTATTTATGTAACAGGCAACACATTTCATTCGCATTCACAGTGGCCAATAAACATTTTTTGTTTTCTAGATTTATTTTCGTAAAATACTCATAAATACCTTTGAAAACTACATATTTATCTATCCTTCATTAGAATATTATCTTTATATTGGTCTATTTTTAAACTATCCGTGCAGTGGCGTAGCTAGGTAACCGCGGGCCCCGGGGCAAATAGAAAAATGGGGCCCCTCAAAGGAAAAAAGGAAACGGATATGTAATATGCGCGAACAGAGCGAGCTTCTTTTTATGGTTCCGAACCCAAAGGGTAAAACGGGACCCTATTACTAAGACTTCGTTGTCTGTCTGTCGGTCCGTCTGTCTGTCTCCACGCTGTATCTCACTAACCGTGATAGCTAGAAAGCTGAAATTTTCACAAATGATGTATTTCTATTGCCGCTATAACAACAAATACTAAAAATGAAAAAAAAAAATATTATGGGGCATGGGGTACGGAACCCTTCATGCGCGAGTCCAGCTCGCACTTGGCCGGTTTTTTAATTTTCTGAGTAAAAAGAAGAACAGGAAGTAAGTTGAGGACGCGAGCAAAGCGAGCGCGAAATGTTTGCAAAGTCGGGTCAGGGGCCCCCTGAGCTTGGGGGCCCCGGGGCACTGCCCCGGCTAGCCCCTTCGTAACTACGCCACTGTATCCGTGACTATCCTACTTTATAAACGCAAAAGTTTATGAGGATGTATGTTTGTTACCCCTTCACGCAAAAACTACTAGCTTGATAATAATGAAACTTGGCAGTAATATAGCTTATATGTCAGAATAACATGTACGCTACTTTTATCCAGGTATGAGAAGTAGTTCCCTTGAAAAGCGGGTAAAACCACTGGCGGAAGCTAGTATATTTTAAGACCTGAATTAAAAAATATTTTTCTTAATTTTGACCTCATAGGATACACGTGTATGAAGACTTTATCTTTTAATTGTCTGCTTAGCCTTTATCTTTATCTTTTATGTAATATTCTATATCGTAAGTAATCTTTTTTACCGTGGTATTTTGTAATGAAATATACAGTTTTATCTTAATTACTTGTGTCGTCGTACTAACATTACACAATGCTAAACACTTCTACTCAACCTTATTTCCTTCCACACAATTATTTTTTTAGAAAACACACTCACACACTTACACACACAACCTTTTCTCTATATGGTATTTCCGAAACTTTCTGTTAAACTTATGTACCGAAAGATACTCTGTTTTTATGTTTTTTTAGGATTTTTTATATTTTGTTTTGCCGTTTTAATCTCCCTTATGTAACCGTTAAATCTCCCTGTTTTAGTACCTTCGGCATGTTAACGAGTGCTATAATTTTATATTGACTGCGGGAGGGCCCTGGTGACCTGTAATACAGGTTGTGCTGTTGCACAAACCTACTTCAGGCACCAGTCTCTCACAAAGTTAACAATATCGAATTGTTAGATTCTTGGCTTAAGATTAAACTTGTACTATGTTGTAACTTTTGTGGAGAGAAAATAAATAAATAAATAAATTACTTGGTTTATTAAAATCGAATCTTGTTACAAGTTCATAAATTGATTGATTGTGTTGTTCTTGGATTTAATATACACCCATACTAGTAATTTTATCACTATGTTAAAATATTAACTGACTAGCTTCTGATAATGGTTTCACCCGCGTCCCGTGGAAACTGTTCGCGCTCCCGGATCAAAAGTAGTCTTAGCCTGTATCGAGGACGATACGTGGGCTTTCTAGCACTGAAAGATTTTTCAGATCGGTGTAGTGGTTCCCGTGAAACAAACCTTTCAGCTTTATACCTAATATTTGTGTTATTGCTGTATTGGCTTCATTATGTCCATAGATTGTTTTTCACATTTAAGATGATATAACATACAATTGTGTAAATATGAACTTTATTTTTCTTCTTCTTCCAATCGTAGTCGCAATATTGCATACCTAGTGTAAATGGCATTTTGTGCGGCAGTTTGTAAGTGGATAAAACGCCTTGCTCGGAGATGGGCAGCAGCATCTCCGAAGCTAAACATATCCCACACTGCGCTCACCAACACGCATGCCCAGCGCGGTGAGTATGGGCAAATCCAACCGGCTGGGAAAGGCCTTTGTCCAGCAGTATACGTTTTGACACTGTAACGACGACGAACTACAAATAACCCTACAATAACTCCTACAAATAAATAGATTAATTTAATATAATTCAGTTTTAATTTTCATTGAAGCCCTCTTTATTTTCACGCTATGTCCATCTTTTTGATCTCGTCCCTTATACAGGAAAGTGCAATATCGAGCCCATCATCGCAACAGGGGCACGTGCACACACACATACTCACACACTGATAATCCGTTGCCAATTTACCTCTTACACATACTTACTTCTTCACAATAAAGTTACAACAACCCCCCTTTTCTTCCCCAGAGTGATATGTCAACACGCAGTACGGCCACATCGTTCCGCGCGCGCCGCGGCCACAAGGAGCGCTCCAAGAACTTCACCGAGCTGGAGAAGCGAACAGTCCTCGAGCTCATAGCGCGGCACCGCGACGTCTTGCGGCAGGGGCGCTCCAACAACGCTACCAATAGGAGCAAGCAGGTAATCAGCTGCCTAGCCACTTCCCAAGGGTGTCTGCTGTCAGCTGGCAGTCTAGCTAGCAGCTGAGGACCAAAGTGCAACATGGAACAAGCAGGTATTCATCCGCCTAGCCCTTCCCCAATGGGTCAGCTTCCAGTTTAGCTAGCAGCTGTGAACCACTGTGCTACGTGGAGAGGCTGCCTATCTAAACTCCTCCACCCAATTAGCTGGGCCCTGATTGTCAGACTTTCCAGCTTCTGACTACCCGTAACGACTGTCAAAGATGTTCAAATGACAGCCGGGACCCACCAGTTTATCGTGCCTTCCGAAACACGGAATCCACGGACCGACCGCGCCAAGCGTTGCTTAACCTTATGATCGATCGATCCGCGCGGCTTTGACTTAGCCACGAGCGAAAGTAGCCTAGATGTTATTCTGATATGTAATCTATAATTTCCAGTCTGGATTTCTTGTCATGGACCGTACGAACACCTTTGAACGCTTTATGGCAACACCAGTCGACGAGTACTGCATAGAATACAGTTATTCGTCTGGTAAACCAGTTCCAGAATATCGAATACTGAATACCAGCAGTGGAACAGATCAATCACCAAAACAGGATGGCTTTACACATGGTGAGTTGGCTTCTACTAAGTATCGTAATTTTTATTTATTTATTTGCGTCAGGCATCTATGGCCCATAAAAAATACTATACATAAATATTATAACATTGAAATATATTCTAATACATATTTTATATAATAACAACTTAAAAACTTATGCACACGAAGCGTATATTGTAATATTGTATAGATAGAAAATTCTGTTCCCTTAGCGGGATGTATTTATTCTATGATGGGAGTTTCAGCTCGGTAATGATGTGTAAGTGTAGGAAAAAATCTAAAAATAAAAACAAAATAGGGGCGGTCGGAAAACTCTTTACACTTTTTGGCCAGAAACTGGCCTAGTCAAAGATTTTTTTCTACGCTACGTTGAAGACGTTTTGAGTATGTATTTACGTTATATAAGGGTCAAATGTGGCACTACCTAAGTAGCTCTTGCAATGTTGCAACTTGGCTTGTCTCGGTGACGCGCGTGTCGCTCTTAATGAGAGTTTTCAAAACTTTTCAAAGCGCTTCGTGTGCGTCAGATCCGAACAGCTCAGATAGTACAGATTCCAACTGATCGAATTAATTTTTCGTGAAATTTCACGCATTTAGTAGTGTTATTGATTTTATTAAGGTTTATGGCCAGAGAAAGATTGCCAAACTGAAGATTCAGCTCAAAAAAGAGACACAATACTCATTGGCAACAAGAAAAAGATTTTTGGAAGATTATTTCCACAATTTGATTAGTCTTAACTATTATAAAATTAAAGGAAAACATAATATTATTTTTTAAACATTCTAAGAATGTATTTACATCAAAAAGCTATCGAAAAATACAAGTGTGTGTATTTTTGACTAGTGTTTGGACCTGACGGTACAGTGCTGCCATCTAATGAAGACCATTTTAGAAAA
>NWSH02000525.1:3696610-3712215 GCA_002382865.2 Heliothis virescens | reverse complement strand
GTTCATACGGCCATTACATTCATATAACAATGAAAAATCTCAGTCCCAATACACCACTGTTCACTTTAGATGAAGATCACTCAACTGCTGAAATCGATGCGTAGTACAATACCACTGTTTCATTTCATGACATTAAGGTGGGTAATGTTACAAATATAATAAATAATTAACACTTTTGTGAATTAGAGCTAGTTATTTCCCGGTCCCCTCCAAGGCAAAAACAAAACGTGACGAACCTCTTCTTGATCATTCTCCAAGTTTTCTTCTTACACACGAAGATGACGAAGATGATGAAGCCGACCAGGACGTTGTAGGCGTCAGAGAATTGCCAGAAGACGTCGGCGTCAGGGTAGAAGGAACTGACGACTTCCAGGATCCAGTTGATCCCCATCACGGTGAACAATTTGATGTAAAGAGAGAATCTGGAACAGGTGAATTTCAAACTTTTGGCCCCAATGAAATGGTTTTTTATAATGTTATTAATTAGTAATAGGTTTTTAAAATATGTTTTTTGCTAGCGGTTTCGTTCGTGGCCCAAGGGATCTATTTTGCACTTAAAATAATCCACTTATAACCCAGCCCTAGTCCAATAGACTCTATACCATTTCAATTTTTTTCAATACAATTTTATAGAAATATAAGAAATTATTGAAAGTATTAGTTTCAGTAAAATATAACATTAATTTTGTCAAAAATATGTAACTAGACAAAAAGTTCAGATTTCATAAAATTTTCCACCAATCAGATCACTAATATGATTAGTTGAATTGCTTTAAGTTTGTTTAGTATCTGTTAAGTAACTAACCTTTGTGTGTCTTTCCTTTCCTGGTCGTGTGTGGAGCTCTCCCCGCCCTGAAGCACTTTCGTCTCTCGCTTGATCTTCGCTATCTTGAACGCTGTTAGCGCGAAGAATGTCATGTTTGCCACACAGAGAACCACAATAGGCCCGTACAGGTACAATAATTTGCTGTTACCTGGAAATTGAAAATGAGGGATTAAAAATAGGCTTAGTAAAAATCAAGGTGACGACAAATGTATAGCCATAATGCCGTCTGAAATATTTTCAAAAGTGATAAGAGTCACAGATTTCCTAATACTTTGTGCTTTGTTTTAGAGGTTTTGCATAACAGATCTTACCATATAAGAAGCAGCCTTGTAGCCTGATCATTGGCAGCAGTGGGTGCTGCACTGGAAGGAACTCGGAGAACTCCAATATTGCCATCAGGACGGTCAGCGCAGTTGGGACACCAAACGCATACAAAGCGTAGTACAGGAACCGTTTGTGCTGCGTTCCAGACCGACCGTGAGCGCGTTTACCACTGGAAAATTATTATAAAATATGTTATTATTTTAACTAGCTCTCAACTTATGGATTGTAACCAAGAGTTGCCACCCAAAAAAACTCAAGAAATTGGCGCAGTTTCTTTGCACTGGAAAAGAGACAGCGATCCTGATGTCCGAATAGCTGTTTCAAAGTTAAAAGAAACCAGATAAGGTCACCAGGAGGGTAGCAATAATAGGTAGCAACTCTCAATATGTATTTCGATGTATTCCACGAAGAGTGACAGCGATTCTAATGCACACAACTTAAGAGACTCGAGTCAGTTCATTTGAAAGAATAAGGAATAAACGGGAATAGGTAATTTACGGTTTAATTTATTTCTTGTGTTGTTGCAATATTGAAGATTCTTCAGGCCAGTTACAGAGTACTGTATTCCTGACAGATAATGCGACAGAATTATTTTTAATTTTGACTATTTTTCTATGATATTATCTGCCCGATAACTATCAAGAACTTTATCTGGAACCTCTGAACTGGCCTTAAGCCTCTTGGTTATAAATACAAGCACGTAATACCTACCTTCTAAGCTAAGTAGTGTGTCTACCTAAGTCTATAAAACCAGTCAGTCGTGTTTTCATGTCTAGAATACTTAGATTATGTTCATCGACACTAGAATATTAAACATGAGAATATTGATTTGTATATTATTATTTTTATTGTTTATTTTTTACATACCAAGACATATCATCGGTAGAATTAAAATTGCAAAAAGGAACTGTGCATAGTCTGCTATCATTTAAGAACCGCTATCGAATTAAATAATTAGAAATAATAGATTGCCAAACGCTTATTAAATATGAAGGTATATTTGAATGTTATCTACATGAGATATTTATTTATTTATTTAATTATTTTTGCACATTTCGTACAATGGCGGACATCACGCCTTAGGTGTTTTCTACCAGTCTACCTTAGGGTGGTGGAGAAATAGCTGTTAATGTTTTATATTTTACCTGAAAGTCCACCAGATATCGTAGCACATAACGTTCAGCCAGAAGAAGGCAGACAACAGGGAGAAGTAGACGATGAATGCTGAAACAAAAGAGCAATGTTAAAATATCTATGATCAAGAGTACAGCAAAACCTGCCGGAGCTGCGGGATTGTTCAAAGAGTTACCGCAGCCCTGGCACACAAAGGGCCCCCGAAGGAACACTATGGGTTTTAGTAAGCCGGGATTCAGCGGGGTCATCTATTGATTTCCCATCGGCATCGTTAAGAAAATCAAAAATAATAAAAAGTAAGTACAGCAAAATAATTTCTGTGCCTATTTATAATCAAAAAGAACTCGATATAGTTTTCCTTTACTAGAGAATAATTTCGTAATTTCACAACCCTACTTCGAGAATCGCTCCCGAGCTTACCCATACAACGACAATGTGAATTCATACACACAAGCTCACCCACTTTCTTGATATAAAACCATCATTTATAATCGAGATCTTTCCATGGATCGAGTTGCAAGCAAAACCAGTTATTATGGAACCAGATCTCCCTTCGGGTACCTATGTCGGATTGCTACCCCAGAGTCTGTTGCAATCCTTCTGAGCCGATTAATATTATAAATGCGAAAGTTTGTGAGGATTTAACTATGTAACTATATATATGGGCGGGAAACTACTCTATGGATTGTTATGAAGCTTATGGTTTATATATCAGAATAACATATAGACTACTTTTAATTGAGTAGTTCTCTCTAGAAGTTGAAACCGCTGGCCAAAGCTAGTTACCTACAATAATATTTATGTCTTCTTTACAAATTTCAAGTTTATCGTGATAGGTACACGTTGTGATAACAAGTTATTTTTTTAAATTTTATACACTTTATTTTTATTGCTCTTTTTGCATTAAGTCTACCTAAAAGTCACGATTTTAATATATTTGTTTGCGTCATAATTTTTATAAATAGATATAGGTATACCTATATCGTATCAAAGTACGTCAGAAGATGCGACTAAAAAACACACTTTGTAAAACTAATTCGTAAATAAGGAAAAGGGATCGAGATCCGAAAAATTATTTTTCTATTTTTAATACCAATATTTAACATTGACTGAATAATTAAGGAAGATTTTTTTTCATTTATATTTGGCACGTTTCTATGTGACAAAATGTAAAAATTATTTTTCGGGTCTGGTGTGATTCTTCACACTGCCTGGTTCGCATAAAACGCATAAATAGTTTTATCGCTTTCTGTGAAAAATAAAACAAACCACATTCGTTTATATTGGAGAGCTAAAGTAGATAAAAATAATTTCATAGCCTCACATCGAAGGCTTACCTACTGAAGAGATCATCGGAATGCACTTTATTTTATAATAATAACAAATAGAAGCTTCTAGACACTTTTGTTATTCATAAAAGAGAGAATTTTTGATAATAATTCTGAGCGTCTGAAGTCAAAGTTCACATGCTTTTATTTCAAATAAGCCTTTGCAAGGTCCTATGAAACGTCACACTAGTTGCACGGTTCCAAAAAGTTGGTCTCATGGAGAAGAGCCATAGGCAAGAAACTCCATAGACACTCTTTTAAAAAAGTAATATGTTCACAAACATTCTATTACATAACAATAGTAGGCTGATCAAATTATACAATGCAACTGAAAGGTAAATTATAAATCTATATACAATCCAAAAGGAGAAGAAAAAGTAGTTTAATTATCAGGGAAACCACTGAGCAGCCCAAAGAAAATATTATTAATCTCATTGTATTCAAACGACGAGGACATTGAATCTGTCTTTATTCCTCGTTTATTTTTCAATAAAACACTATCAATATTAAAGACTACGTCAAATGAAAACCTATAATTCATACTATTTATTTCAACTAAAGTAAGGATGTAAGTGTGTGTTCACGGTAAATAATCATAGCTCTCAATCATGAAGGATAACCAAATGAGTCGTTAAAATGATGTAGTCAATGTTAACGCTATGAGACTCCGAGCATTCTTGACAACCAACCGGAATATCAAGTGACTAGAGATTACTTGAAAGAGTTACAGTGGCTTGTAGTTTTTTTTATCAGTTTCATACCAGTAGTTATGTAGCTTTAAGTGGACTAAAGATTACTCTCATAGAAGAAGAAAGAAAAACCACATAATCACACAAAAAAGACTCAAATGTAAAAATGACAGTAACAACTAGTTTGAAGGACTTTTTAAATATAGATTTTGAATATTGTTCAATAAAAACTTGAGATTCAATACCCAAAGGTGCTCAGCAAGAATAAAATATAATACTTACTGAAAACAAGGCAAATGTTTTCAGTGACCTCTTCAACCATAATCAAGATTTGCATGGTTGCGAGAAATAGAAAGCCCACGAAGAAGCTGAGGAGGTACGCTATGAGGACCATGCCATGGAGGTTACGCAGCTCCGGCAGCCACGCATACACTGCCACGGTCAGCAGGATGAAGAAACACGAGATCAGCATACCTGAAAAGGAATTTAAAAGTTGCTTAATTAAAGTAAACTAAGGTTTTGTTACTTAGGCTGCGGATTTTTTGGAAAGAGTTACCGCGGCTCAGGTACACAAAAGGCTTAAGAAGAAATACGGTGGGTTTTAATCAGTACACTCGCGCTGCACCCACAGTGGAAGGGGTTTTCTGATGACTTAACACCGAAAAGAAAGGTTTTGTTACTTCTTCTTCTATTGGTTATTCAATACTGGGGATAAGTCATAAATGATTTCTACGCCAAGTTAGAGGTTCCGAAAATATGAGTACGAGTCTATGTTAACAGTTGGTAACAGTTATGTATTGATTGGAATATTCATCCAATGCTGGAGGCCAATTTCCAGCACAGTCACATGTTTGTAAACGTGGCTATTGAGCCTAAGCTCGTCCAACTTCTCGAAAAGAAGATATATTTTTGCCAGTTCATTATCAAAACAGAATGAACTTTGTATTACAATAAAATAGCAGTAGGTATTTGCAACGGGATTTTTTCAAGAAAGCAAAAATAGCGATGTCTTCATTAAAACTTAATAGGTAGTCTCCATCGAAAATGCATTTATTATTACCATCAACACCTTTGTATGGTTTATTCTCAATATGTTTTTTACGTTCTTAGTTTGATCTTTCTGGAACTCATTATTTAGGTTTAAAATTGGCCAAATTCTTATTTTTTATCAGTAAAGGAATTACTTCATGTACTTTTAAGCCAATCATCTAAATAAGAATGGGCTTTAAATTCATAAATAAACTGCTTCGTTGGTTTAGTATTCGGAAAGCACGACTGCTGTGCACAAGATTTTATTCGATTAGTAAAGGGGCATCCCCGAATGCTACTTAGTAGCAGTCGTTGTTACAATTCCACGTAAGAGGCCGTCAGGAGGATTTGAGAAAACTCTGACAAGGTGTCTCAGGTGATTAAAACCTGCAGCTCACTCGATAAGAAGGTTTATAAATATAAAGATACCTATTTCTTCTACTTACAACTACTGCTAAGTTCATAGTTATTCCGCTCTGGCTTCGATGCGAAGCATATCAGCGCGTTCAAAACAGATGACCCATCGTCTCCGAGGAATGTATCAATGCAGTACTTGTCCGGTTCATAGATGATCGCATTTGGTAAAGCATTAGGAATCTCCACATACAGCTTGCCATCCTGTAAAAATATTTTAATATTAGATATATCTTTTTTTCAAAAGTGCATAAGTTTTTTTTTAAAAGTAATTATAATTATTTATACGAACGACAGAAGTTTAACCTACTCGAATCTGTTAAATTTTAACAAACGAAAATTAACCTTCCACTATCGTGATAAGTTTAAAAATTTATTTAAGAAATTTGACAGATTGAGGTAGGTTGATGTGTTGTCGTCTGTACACTCCCAATAAAATTAATCAGCCTGTTGTGTAAAACAAATAAAGAGATAACTACATTGATAATTATTAAATAATCGTGTTGTCTGGCCGTGCTATTAGTAATTCGTTAGTTTTGTAAACACAGTGTCTTGGTCTATTAATAAATCGAGTCGAGAATATAAAATAGCGAATGTTGATTTTCCGCGAACAAATACTGCATAGGTGATTTAAAAGCAGCATTTACTATAAACTAGAAGATAAAATCAACGTTGTATAATTGAGTCATCATCATCTGCCTGACCTTTCCCAGATGCATTTGAGAACCAGTGTTTTACATGGAACGATTGCTTGTCTGACCACCACAACCGAGTTACCCGGACAACCAATACCCATTGGTGAGACTGATTGTCAGACTTTCTAGCTTCTGACTACCCGTAACGACTGTCAAAGATGGTCAAACGACAGCCGAGAGCCATCAGTTTATCGTGCCTTCCAAAACACGGAAGAACTCGTCATGACAAGATGGTCTCCCATCCACGGACCGACCGCGCCAACCGTTGCTTAACCTTATGATCGATCTATCCGCGTGGCTTTTAGTCACGAGCTTTTCGCATACGTATATTACGATTAGTGCCATAAGGTTGTATCTCGCTTGTATACGATACAACTGATACAACCTTATCGCACTAATCGTAATGTATTGGCTGTTGCGATGACGTGCCCTTTAAATGACGCATGTTAGTCATACAAATGTGACGTAGAACCCGAAGGACTTACGTAGAACTTGGCAAGAAACCCGGTCCTATCGCAATACGATAGGACCGGGTTTCTTGCCAAAACCAGATATAGGTACCTAATTTACATTTCATTAGGTACAGACAACAGCACATGAAGTTACCACAATCTGTCAAATTTCTGCGATAGATTTTCAACCTTATCACAATAGTGGAAGGTTTATGTTCAATTGGTAAAATTTGACAGATTCGTATACCTGCAGTCGTCTGTAGGTACTACGCCGTATTTATGCAGTGTATACTACATACGTCGAGTGTATGTTTTTAACAAGTTTGACATTCAATAAGCGTTAATACGGTTATTGCAGTAGGACCGGGTTTCTTGCCAAAACCAGTACCTAATTCACTTTTCTTTACTACGCTGTATTTACGCAGTGTATAAGTAAATACGTCGAATGTATGTAAATATTCAATCAGCATATACATATATATATGTATATTTCTGATATTGACATCACAGTCACTTTTAGTAAGTCTTTAGGTACCTACCCAATCAATTTAGTTTTTGATTGACCAACAATTTTCGATTTCTATACCTAAGCGCATAATTAATTGCCAACTTTTTTTAACATAATTAGTAACTACTTTCGGTAATCTTTATTTTGGTTTTACCAAAGGTTATCATATTGCCCGGGTAGATTGAGGAGGTCAGATAGGCCATCTCTCCTCAAAAATACTAATTACTGTAGTGTCTGGTGTAGGTACGGATAGACTGAAAACTGACTTCAACATAGTTGGAAAAAGATTAGGCAGTTGAGGTGACTTAGTAGTGACTTAGTAGTATCCTTACTAATATTATAAATCGGAAAGTGAGTTTGTTTGTTTGTTTATTTGTTTGTTTGTTTGTTTGTTCCGCTTTCACGCCGTAACTACTGAACCGATTGCTTTGAAATTTTGCAGACGTAAAGTTAGAAGTCCGGATTAAATAATAGGGTACTTTTTATCCCGAAAAAAATAGGTATTCCCGAGGGAAAACAAAAATATTGTTTGCTTGATGGATGGATTGTAGATGGCGCTGTGTGTCGTTTAACGAATTCCACGCGGGCGAAGCCGCGGGCGGAAAGCTAGTAAAGGTATAAAATACATCAAAATATTATGTAGAAGGTGATTGTTTACCTACATGATAGAAGTAAGAGAGATTATTCAAGTGGCAAGGAGCGTTTGTCAACAATAGCCTGGCCTAGTTCTTTGTATTTTTTATAACTAAGTACTAGTTTTTTCAACATTATTGTAATACCTATTGTTTTGTTAGCACAGACACATATTTTTACATAAACTTTAGATATATAGAGTAACACTATATTAGAGAGCGTCATATCACATCATCTCCGGGAGACAACTGGGATTTCCCTGTTTAATGGACCTCCATTAACTGCCAAAAACCCAATAACATTTAGCCTGATCCGGATAGACACGTCATACCAAGGAACCACACTCTTGTAACCACAGGGTATTTTTTAATCTTAGAAAAAATTAGACTTCGGAGCATCCGTCGGTTAGATTTTTTTAGACAGGATGTAGGTATTACAACTGGTGGGTCCCGGCTGACATTTGACTTTCTTTGGCAGTCGTGACGGGTAGTCAGAAGCCAGAAAGTCTAACAACCAGTCTTACCTATCAGGTCTCTACGTATCAGGTTGCCCGGGTAAATGGGTTGTGGAGGTAAGACAGACAGTCGCTCCGTGTAAAACACTGACTCTCAGCTGCATCCGGTTAGATTGGAAGCCGACCCCAACATAATTGGGAAAAGGCCAGGCAGATGATGATGTACGTATTACAAAAATTATATTAT
Source organism: Heliothis virescens (assembly GCA_002382865.2). Taxonomy (NCBI): domain Eukaryota; kingdom Metazoa; phylum Arthropoda; class Insecta; order Lepidoptera; family Noctuidae; genus Heliothis; species Heliothis virescens. Next base: position 3,703,482 of record NWSH02000525.1, on the reverse strand, counting down.
CAATATTTAAAGTAAAGTTAGTCACCATTAAAGGTATTCTATAACGGCCGGTGCCAATATTCTATCTCAGTTTGTATCTGTTGTTTGGTAAAGATAGGAATTTGACATTACTTGTATGTAGCTTACTTGTAAGTATCTCTAGTAAGCCAATCAAAAGATAGATAGAATTTTAGGAAGCGGCATAAGTAAGCACAGTCCGTATCTATTCTTCTTGTTAGCGATATGCCATGCGCATGCAACACGGCCCTATCAGTGTCAAACAGAGCTGTTCCGTATAATAACCAATTAACGAAAATAGTTAATGACATAACAAATTAATAAGATAAATGGTTGGTTGTCATATTTAATTAAAAGTATCAACTATACATATAAATATGTTGATTTATTTCAGAGCATGGTAAAACCCAAACTAGACCATAGATATGTAAACAGGAATAATGGCGTATATACCTTTATCCCGCTTTGTACAGTCAGCTTCAAAAGTTGCTGAAGAAATCTAAATTTTCAAAACTGTGTCGTTATTGAATTGCTCAGCTGGTACGAAATAGGTAGATAGCAGATAGTACGACCCTATTGGTGCAATGGTCACCATGTCTGACTACCGAACTGAGGGTCTCGGTATTTTTTAATAGCTATACCACAGTTTAAATATATGTAGAACAGTTGGGAAGCTACCTACTAAAGTTCGTAACGTCACACTCACACACGCATGCGCATTGACGTGCATTTATGTACCTTTACCAGTGCTGTCAGTACTGACTGTCGCGTCAACAGCTACCGCGCCAGCTGTGCATTTGGTCAAAATAGGAACTGAAGTTTGACAGATATTTAAGTCAGTACTACCAGGTGACAACCCTACGGCTTTGATGGTGCTTACGTCATCATTTTGACAACAAGGCTGAGCTTCATTACTGGTACATCTTTATTCTGTGGCTATACGTAGTTTATCAGTTATATTAATTAGCACAATTAACACAAGCTCACCCACCGTGTGTAAAAGGTGTCCTTATATATTTTACTTGATTTGGCATTACTTTAAGTTATAAGAGGTATTTATGTTGACAGTAAAGTTATCAAAATAGACAATACATGTTGCGGAATATTCTAAGCCCTATATCTTCCTCAAACGTTATAATAACATGAATCACATAAACAGACAAAGAACTATTGTATTGTGAATCAGCCATTTTATAACTATGCGGTAGGGTTAGGTGTTTTCTAATAGGTAAGTAAGTACATATTTCCTTTAGTCTTTGTTGCTATGCCATAATCATGGATCCCTGCGGGGCCCACTAGGGCCAGAGCCTGTCGGGGTTGCGGGTTGTTCGAAAAAGTTATCGTGGCTCTGGCACACAAAGGGCTCCCGAAGGAACACGGTGGGTTTTAGTCAGTAAAAAATGCCATAGACATGAATAACGCTTGCTTGATTGTTGTTAGACAGAGAATTAATAGGCTTTCATTGAGATTTTTATTTTATGTTTCTGTTCTTCTATTTGTATTATTTTTTCCTGTTCTTTTTCTGTTATCTGGTGTGCGTCATTTTTGTGTGGATAAATGGTTTTATTTTCATTCTTTCAACTTGGCTTAAAGGATGGTCAGTATCAAGGCCGAGAACGCGAGATAAGATATGAGTTAACCTTCATAGAAAGTTTGATGTCTGCTACAAAATTTCTTCTGAAAATATTTAATGATTGTTGTCGTATAAAATATGTATTTGCCTAGCCTTTTTCTAACTATATTGGGGTCGATACAGTCTAACCCGATGCAGCTGAGTACTAGCTTTTTTGACTGACCATNAGTTTGTTTGTTTGTTTGTTTGTTCCGCTTTCACGCCGTAACTACTGAACCGATTGCTTTGAAATTTTGCAGACGTAAAGTTAGAAGTCCGGATTAAATAATAGGGTACTTTTTATCCCGAAAAAAATAGGTATTCCCGAGGGAAAACAAAAATATTGTTTGCTTGATGGATGGATTGTAGATGGCGCTGTGTGTCGTTTAACGAATTCCACGCGGGCGAAGCCGCGGGCGGAAAGCTAGTAAAGGTATAAAATACATCAAAATATTATGTAGAAGGTGATTGTTTACCTACATGATAGAAGTAAGAGAGATTATTCAAGTGGCAAGGAGCGTTTGTCAACAATAGCCTGGCCTAGTTCTTTGTATTTTTTATAACTAAGTACTAGTTTTTTCAACATTATTGTAATACCTATTGTTTTGTTAGCACAGACACATATTTTTACATAAACTTTAGATATATAGAGTAACACTATATTAGAGAGCGTCATATCACATCATCTCCGGGAGACAACTGGGATTTCCCTGTTTAATGGACCTCCATTAACTGCCAAAAACCCAATAACATTTAGCCTGATCCGGATAGACACGTCATACCAAGGAACCACACTCTTGTAACCACAGGGTATTTTTTAATCTTAGAAAAAATTAGACTTCGGAGCATCCGTCGGTTAGATTTTTTTAGACAGGATGTAGGTATTACAACTGGTGGGTCCCGGCTGACATTTGACTTTCTTTGGCAGTCGTGACGGGTAGTCAGAAGCCAGAAAGTCTAACAACCAGTCTTACCTATCAGGTCTCTACGTATCAGGTTGCCCGGGTAAATGGGTTGTGGAGGTAAGACAGACAGTCGCTCCGTGTAAAACACTGACTCTCAGCTGCATCCGGTTAGATTGGAAGCCGACCCCAACATAATTGGGAAAAGGCCAGGCAGATGATGATGTACGTATTACAAAAATTATATTATCAATATTTAAAGTAAAGTTAGTCACCATTAAAGGTATTCTATAACGGCCGGTGCCAATATTCTATCTCAGTTTGTATCTGTTGTTTGGTAAAGATAGGAATTTGACATTACTTGTATGTAGCTTACTTGTAAGTATCTCTAGTAAGCCAATCAAAAGATAGATAGAATTTTAGGAAGCGGCATAAGTAAGCACAGTCCGTATCTATTCTTCTTGTTAGCGATATGCCATGCGCATGCAACACGGCCCTATCAGTGTCAAACAGAGCTGTTCCGTATAATAACCAATTAACGAAAATAGTTAATGACATAACAAATTAATAAGATAAATGGTTGGTTGTCATATTTAATTAAAAGTATCAACTATACATATAAATATGTTGATTTATTTCAGAGCATGGTAAAACCCAAACTAGACCATAGATATGTAAACAGGAATAATGGCGTATATACCTTTATCCCGCTTTGTACAGTCAGCTTCAAAAGTTGCTGAAGAAATCTAAATTTTCAAAACTGTGTCGTTATTGAATTGCTCAGCTGGTACGAAATAGGTAGATAGCAGATAGTACGACCCTATTGGTGCAATGGTCACCATGTCTGACTACCGAACTGAGGGTCTCGGTATTTTTTAATAGCTATACCACAGTTTAAATATATGTAGAACAGTTGGGAAGCTACCTACTAAAGTTCGTAACGTCACACTCACACACGCATGCGCATTGACGTGCATTTATGTACCTTTACCAGTGCTGTCAGTACTGACTGTCGCGTCAACAGCTACCGCGCCAGCTGTGCATTTGGTCAAAATAGGAACTGAAGTTTGACAGATATTTAAGTCAGTACTACCAGGTGACAACCCTACGGCTTTGATGGTGCTTACGTCATCATTTTGACAACAAGGCTGAGCTTCATTACTGGTACATCTTTATTCTGTGGCTATACGTAGTTTATCAGTTATATTAATTAGCACAATTAACACAAGCTCACCCACCGTGTGTAAAAGGTGTCCTTATATATTTTACTTGATTTGGCATTACTTTAAGTTATAAGAGGTATTTATGTTGACAGTAAAGTTATCAAAATAGACAATACATGTTGCGGAATATTCTAAGCCCTATATCTTCCTCAAACGTTATAATAACATGAATCACATAAACAGACAAAGAACTATTGTATTGTGAATCAGCCATTTTATAACTATGCGGTAGGGTTAGGTGTTTTCTAATAGGTAAGTAAGTACATATTTCCTTTAGTCTTTGTTGCTATGCCATAATCATGGATCCCTGCGGGGCCCACTAGGGCCAGAGCCTGTCGGGGTTGCGGGTTGTTCGAAAAAGTTATCGTGGCTCTGGCACACAAAGGGCTCCCGAAGGAACACGGTGGGTTTTAGTCAGTAAAAAATGCCATAGACATGAATAACGCTTGCTTGATTGTTGTTAGACAGAGAATTAATAGGCTTTCATTGAGATTTTTATTTTATGTTTCTGTTCTTCTATTTGTATTATTTTTTCCTGTTCTTTTTCTGTTATCTGGTGTGCGTCATTTTTGTGTGGATAAATGGTTTTATTTTCATTCTTTCAACTTGGCTTAAAGGATGGTCAGTATCAAGGCCGAGAACGCGAGATAAGATATGAGTTAACCTTCATAGAAAGTTTGATGTCTGCTACAAAATTTCTTCTGAAAATATTTAATGATTGTTGTCGTATAAAATATGTATTTGCCTAGCCTTTTTCTAACTATATTGGGGTCGATACAGTCTAACCCGATGCAGCTGAGTACTAGCTTTTTTGACTGACCATACGTCTATCAATCAACATCCCTGATAATATTATAAATGCGAAAGTAACTCTGTCTGTTTGTCTATCTGTCTGTTACACTTTCATGCCTTAACCAGTGAACCGATTTTGATGAAATTTGGTACAGAGATAGAATAGACCCTGAGAAACAACATGGGCTTTTTAGCCGGGTACGGGAAATAGTTCCCTCGGTAAGCGGGTGAAGCCGCTGGCAGAAGCTAGTATCTCGATAATTCGTAGTATGCCAAATCCTCATAATATCCTCATAATAGAGTTAATTATATAAGAAAAAAGTATTATCAAGTCAATAAGCACGAATCTACCGTACAATTAGACTTGACCATGAAGTCATCGATGGGCGACTAGCCGTTTTTGCACTATCATTAGTAACTGACTTCAAGGATACCAAGCTACTCAAGACGATGATTCTAAACATTTTTTAGTACCTAGAAACAGAATTTTACAATCAAAGAAATACAAGGTACAGACAAGTAAGTCTACCCGAAGCCGACTTAACTTTAACCTTCCTCTATTGTGATAAGGTTGAAAATCTATTCAAGAAAATTGACGGATTAAGGTTGGTTGTTTTGCTGGCGTCTGTATCGGTTCACAGTCTTTGCTTCGTTACCTAATTGAAGACCGACAAAAGCTAGTCAGCTGATTGGACAAGAAGACTCAGATTGATATAAAACTTTCTTCAAAAAATAACTTTAGTTCATCCATTGTAAGTAAATATTTCTTTATGTCTGGATTTTAAAAGAGACTTTGTCCCTAGATTTTTTCTTGATTCTTCTCAAGGTAGTCAAAGAGGAAATATCAGTCTCATCAAGTTTAAAAAATATTGACGTATTAAGTGTTTTGCGAAATCTATTAACAGAAATGAATATAATTTACCAAAAGACAGTTTTTTACAGTTTTGCTGAATTTGGTCAACAGTGTGTACCTACCTACAGTTAAATCTCGCTATGCCAAAAAATCTTGAAAAGCTGTGGAATTTGCACATTACGCATGAAAAATTTAAAAATATGCATAAAAAAATTAGAAAAACATAGGTACATAGGTAAAATTATTGTCGTCTACTATAAGTAGAAGCTTATTATTTAATCGTTTTTAGGGTTCCGTAGCCGAATGGCAAAAAACGGAACCCTTATAGATTCGTCATGTCTGTCTGTCTGTCTGTCTGTCTGTCTGTCTGTCTGTCTGTCTGTCTGTCCGTCCGTCCGTATGTCACAGCCACTTTATTCCTAAACTATTAGGACTACACAGTTAAAACTTGGTAGGTAGATGTATTATATTAACCGCTTTACGATTTTTGTACAAAAATAAATAAATAATAATATTAGGGGGGGCTCCCCATACATGAAACTGAAACTAAAAATATTTTTTTTCATCAAACCTATACATGTGGGGTGTCTATGGATAGGTCTTAAAAAATGGTACTGAGGTTTCTAAAACCACTTTTTCCTAAAGTCAATCATTTTAGCGTAAGACACTCCCAAAGTGCCAAAATGTGTGCCCTCTAATTCTTAAACTACCAAAGTGAACNGGCTCCCCATACATGAAACTGAAACTAAAAATATTTTTTTTCATCAAACCTATACATGTGGGGTGTCTATGGATAGGTCTTAAAAAATGGTACTGAGGTTTCTAAAACCACTTTTTCCTAAAGTCAATCATTTTAGCGTAAGACACTCCCAAAGTGCCAAAATGTGTGTCCCCCCCCCTCTAATTCTTAAACTACCAGAATGAAAAATCTGAAAAAAATATATGTTATAGATCTCAATAAAAACTACCAACCAAAATTGGTTTGAACAAGATACAGTCAGTAGTTTTTGAGATATAGCACTTTTTCAGTGACCGCAAATTATAACTTTGTTATTCATATATTTGTATGAAAAACAAAGATAATGGAACGGAACCCTTCGTGTGCGAGTCCGACTCGCACTTGGCCGGTTTTAATAAATATGATTAAAAACGATTAAATAATAAGCTTCTACTTATAGTAGACGACAATAATTTTATAGAGTACAAAAGTATTGTACCGAATTTAAAAATTCTTTCATTCTTGGAAAGAAGTAGGTACTATCCCCGAGTAACATAGGCTATACTTTCCCGGGTACGGGGAGAAGTTTCCCTGGGATGTGGGTAAAACCACGGGAAAAAGGCTAGTTGTAAATAATGACAAACAAACTATCTATAAAGCCTGCAATGTTATTGTTATTTATCCCTCCTTATCTATGTATTTCAAATGTTTATAAATCTACTATATAATTTTTAACCGACTTCCCAAAAAGGAGGAGGTTCTCAATTCGACCGTA
>NWSH02000525.1:3645647-3663449 GCA_002382865.2 Heliothis virescens | reverse complement strand
GCCCAGCCCTGGTTCAAGCCATGGTGCGGGGATAGAGGGAATGGGATGCCGTCTCCTCCTTCTGCGAAGCAGTTATGCTAGATAAGGAGGCGGCGGAGCGGCTGCGTGTTCGCACCGGCCATCTAAGCCGTCGCGGTGGAGACCTGGCACCTGGACCACAGGCGCCGGGTGTCGAGAGACTACTCCCGGCCACCGTAGGCGTGGGTCTGTGGGCGGTGGGTTTCGGGTTCTCATTGTCCTTCCGCCTCCTAGGAGACGACAGGCCTATGTCGGCGGCGTGCGTTGTTCCACGCGCTCTTCAGTGAGTGTCAGCAAAGCCCTGCGAGGCCCACTCTTTCGAACAACCCGACAAGAGCCTGTCAGGTTGTTCGAAAGAGTTACCGCAGCCCTGGCACACAAAAGGCCCTCGAAGGAACACGGTGGATTTTAGTCAGTAAAAGTCTAACACTCCCTCACCTACAGCGGGAGGAGTCATAATGATGATTTCACTTCGATAAAAAAAGGTATTTTTAAGAAATAAGGACGGTAAAGACTGATTTGAAACTAGAAAACGTATTTTAATGGTTTTATTAATGTCCCAACTGAACTTGCACTCAATACCGGTATTAATACCGTGATCACGGTATTGACTTCCAATACCGGTATTAATACCGGTATTGAAAATATCCGGTATTTGAAAGCCCTACTTAGCATTGAGTTCGCGTTGATTCACCCACGTAGAACGCATCTATTGACATAATGCACACACTCGAAATCTAGACAGATAATTGCGATATAATTACCAATATCTATTTATATCGCACCTTAGCCAGACAGATAATTGACAGGCAATAATTTTAAATCCGATGAACTATGAGATTCCATGTTGAAATCTGTTTCGTGTCAGAATAGATGAGATAAAAAATTCTTGAACGAGATTGAATACTTGTTTAATTGCAAAAAGATTAAAAAGCTTTCTAGAATACCAGCCAGTGTTTGTTTTTAAACCAGGCAAGTGCGAGTTGTATGCAAGCTGCAAGGAAAAGTGTTTTCTAAAAATGTTTACTATGAAAATTGAACGTGAAAATTCTTAATAAACAATTGTTTTAAAGAAAACTGACGTGTACAGAATAATAATTACGATTGCGAATGCGGTTATATAAAAAGCCTCCTAAAAACCTCCACTCTGATCTGAATGTTCCATAGATGCTGTGAAAATTAGCCTCTATCTTACCGGTTTGAAATTATAGACGAGAGCAACTATAGGTAATTGAAAATACTTAATTAACCGAGGTAGTTGCAGTTTCTCGCGGTTTACTTATGAATAAAACTGCTAGACATCGGGAAAACCCGGTTTGAGTAGTTAATAAGCGTGACTTGTAATTCCCCATCAATGCTGCTACCCTGGTTACTGGTCTAGTTAATAACCGACTTTGTCTATATTTACTACTAGCTTCCGCCAGCGGTTTCACCAGCGTCCCGTGGGAACTACTGGGCACACCCGGATAAAAAGTAGCCTATAGCTTTCCTCGATAAATGGGCTATCTAACACTGAAAGAATTATTCAAATCGGACCAGTAGTTCCTGAGATTAGCGCGTTCAAACAAAAAAAAACAAACAAAATCTTCAGCTTTGTATTATTAGTACAGATTATTCACGTTCTATTCAGACAGAAGCTGTTTAGAAAATAATTTATTTTTGACACCTTTATGAAACATATCAGACGATTTATTAATGGTAGTCTTTAACGATTATTAGGATCTTGAAATATAATGCAATTGAATAGATCGAAACTCCCACAGGGTTTAGATAAATAACCACTCGTGGGAACAAACGCAAAACTATATAAATATAGGTGTTCTGTGTAATGTAGCCTACTAATATTGTAATTAATACAATATTTTGCAAGGAATTAGGTATGGTTTTGGATATGTACCTTTGTACCTATATTTGTTACTGTTTCACGCAAAAACTAGTTGATGGATTTTGATGAAAATTGACTTGTGTCCGAATAATATATAGGTCACAAAAAAAATTGAAACTATATTCTCGAATCGTTTGGGGTTGAAACCCTCGTGCGGTCCGAGTGCCCACGCACTTTTTAATGATCTATCCAAACGGCTGGTTTAAACTTCGCGTGACCAAAAGGCTGGCTACTACCTTGGACAAAGAATAAGCATTGCCATCCAGCGTGGCAATGCTGCCAGCCTTTTGGGCACGCTCCCGGTCGACAGCGACGGGGAGGAATTCTTTGACGCCTTTTAGTTTTAGTTTAAGTTTTTTTATTAGAATGTTGTAAATATAAGTCACAATGACCGAAAAGAAGTTCCCCTAGATACCTATGCGGGTAAAACCACAGCAAAAAACTAGTAATAAATATGATTATATTATCATTAAGTTCTTACATGTTTCGCACGAGTGCACGAACAATTTAATAGGTTGTGAATTCTCAACTCATCTGGTAGTCCTTAATGAAGATAATGAACGTATAATTATTTTACATGTATTTACCTGACTGAAATGTGTTGTTCTTTGCCTGGTATTTCACGGTTAGTTGAACAGAAAAACATGAGTATGAACACTACCCAAGGGCAGAGTAAGTATAGGTACAAACAGATGAAAATATTTTTTTTAAATGATTAAATATTACGTGTTTAGATGGTCGTCGACCAGTTTTATTACAAGTAAACGGTTATTATTACTTAGTTCGTGATAATGTTTCGTTTTTAAGTAGAAATATTATATTAACTCGTTTAAACGCAACTTGTTGCTCTTAAGTTAATTATAGGCACTATGAAATTAACATAAGCGATAACTAACACAATACTTAGTAGATTGTGTTTAGTTTAAAAAAAACCTTTTTGAGTCAGTTATTGTTTCATTTTATAATGTAAATTCTATCCTACTGCATGTTTATTAGGTACTCTTTATTTAGATTTGGATGAAACTTGTCTACTGCCAAGTTTTTAAACATGAAGGCTACTTTTATCCGAGTGTGGGAAGTTATTCTTAAAAAATATTATAACGTTTCTGATGAATTTTTCATAATAATAATTTTCTAAAAAAATAAAAAATAAGTTTTAAAAAAATGTGCCTAAAATGCCAAAATGACAGTTACCCTAGTTTAAATTACGAGTATGTAATAACTATATATACATGTGAAAGTGTAAAAAGGAGCACCTACCTATATGTAAAGTTCCGGTGAGTAACGTAATTGAAATTATCATGTAATTGCTGGGTAGTCGAATCCCTTGTTACGTCATAAATATCACCACACAGGGTCACCGAACACCTACTTATTTAATAGGTACACGATGACATTGTAAGTATACAGTCGGTTTCACAGGTCCAGATAAAATTCTAGATAGCTATCTGACAGATATGTATGTATCATAGAAAAGTAGTTAAAATTAAATCAGGATGGTAAATAGCCGTTACACTTTCAAATTGAAGCTTCGTGAGTATCTTCACCAGACTTTGCAGAACTGATACAACTGCAGTTTAATTTTGTGTTATATTTATATATATATATAGATATTAATATTATATTTATTTATGTTTGTATATATATTTTAATATATGATTGGTATTGTTTATGTGTATATGTAGAATATTTTTTGGTATGTTTTTTGTTTTTCTTTCCTGATTTATTCATTTAGTGGTTGAGCACCTACCATGCCATTTCACCTCCACCTAAAGGTTGACTGGTAGAGAACGCCTAAGGCGTTAAGTCCGCCTTTGTACATTGTTTTTTAGATATGTGTGCAAAAAGTATAATAAATAAATAAAATATTCTTTATGGCATTATCTATCAGATATTTATTCACCGTGTTCCTGAGGATATGCATTAATTTTTATAGCTCTTGTTAAACATTTCGTACAAAAGAAGTAGTAGTTTAAATGTCATAGTTTTTAAGTTATTGTTAATTTAGTATAATGACTATTAGTCAGTATTTTTTCGATTCGAGTTTGTTTCGAAAAATGCACGCTAAACTTGTGGGTCCCGACTGTCATTTGACCATCTATGTCAGCTGTTACGGGTAGTCAGAAGCCAGAAAGTTTGACAACCAGTCTTACCAATGGGCATCAGATTGCCCGGGTAACTTTGTGGAGGTTAGACAGGCAGTCGCTCCATGTAAAACACTGGTTCTCATCTGCATCCCGTTAGACTGGAAGCCAACCCCAACGTAGTTGAGGAAGGGTTACGCAGATGATGAGTATTTTTCATTTTCAAACCCAGTCACGCACGTTTCTCCCATGACCCAGACATCATAAAGACGAGGAAAATAGCCCAATTGCTGTCCTACTGGCGATTCTACACAATTATAATGATCGTGTTATTCAGGTTAAGGACAGTTCCCACAAACACTCTGATGTATGAAGTTATTTTTAAAATTAATCGTAGGCGAAGATGAAGACTAACTGTTTTTAGGGTTCCGTATGCAAAGGGTAAAAAGGGAACCTATTGCCTACTAAGACTTCGCTGTCTGTTTGTCACCAGGGTGTACGAGTATCTTATGAAGCGTGATAGCTAGAGAGCTATTTGCTGATAAAATGTTGACAAAAACTATAATCTATACTAATATTATAAAGAGGAAAACTTTGTTTGTTTGTTTGTTTGGTTGTAATGAATAGGCTCAAAAACTACTGGACCGATTTTAAAAATTCTTTCACCATTCGAAAGCTACATTATCCACGAGTGACATAGGCTATATTTTATCCGGGTACGGGCAGTAATTCCCACGGGATGCGAGTGAAACCGCGGGAAAACGGCTAGTAAGATATATTTTAGGAGACAACAAACGTGATTATTTACGGAACTCGAGTCCGAATCGCGCTTGGCCGATTTTTATTTTTGCCCAGACAATGGATTAAATAATAAATTAAACGTTTAAGACGTTTATTTTTATGAGTAGTTTCCTTGAAATATTTGGTTCATCTTTATAAATAAGTTGTCTAGGTACTTAAATTAAAACGCCTTTTAATGTAATTGAGCCGGCCTGTAAAGATAGAATTATGTATCGAAAGTGTATTTTATGTAAATCTATTTATTTACTCGACTATCACATAGTACAGACGCCAGCAAGTATCTATCCCTATCTGTCAAATTTCTTCAATAGATTTTCAACTTTATCATAGAAGTGGTAGGTTAAAGTTCGATTGGTCAAATTTGAAATATACGGGATGGTTGACTTGCTGTCGTTTGTACATATGACTTGCGTGGGTGGCGGTAGATAAAATGGTTTATTTTTCGCCCATTAAAATAGATAAACGTTACCTCAATATACTATTAGTATACTATAGCTGTGGTCTGTTTTATAAAAACATGTCTATTTCTCTACTACTTCCTATATCCAAAATTAAGTGAGTAATAAAGGAAAATCTAACAAATTATGGGTACAACAGGCAGTTAGGTATATTTCTACTCATCTATTTCTTTTACTGCGGAATTCAATATTCTATCTTTCTCTGGATTTGCTTACTAGTGATAAAACTTTGACATTATTTGTATGGGGCTAATGTCAAATTTCTATCTCCAGTAAGCAAATCCAGAGATAGATAGATTATTGGGAACGGCCATCAGACAACCAGATACAAATTCACTTTTCACTTTTTCTGTCATATTTACATAGTAGAACAAATATTCATAATGCGAGTATTTATTCGTGAATTTTACACGATAGTACCTACTACTTAGTAGCTACTAATGAAAGTCCTAAAATTTATACGACTTTATAATTAAAGCGATAATTTTAAAAACATCACACCTTCAGATACCATTTGTGTGCCCCTGTGAGAGCCCTAAAGTGTCTTATTTATGTCCCATCGAAAGATAGTACGTTGGACGTAATGTCGTGAAGGGTAGTTCACTTGTTCCCTGAAAATGTTTTTTAATCTATTTACTCATAATAAATTTGTAGAGAGGTCAATTCTGTACATTAAATATATTTCCAAAATAACTATCAGGGGGTGATTAGGGATCGATACTGATGCCAAAAATGCAATCAGTAGAATTTTTTGTCTGTCTGGCTGCTTGTGTGTTTGTATAACCATTATGGANCTTCTATACTTATAATAAATCTGTAGAGAGGTCAATTCTGTACATGAAATATATTTCCAAAATAACTATCAGGGGGTGATTAGGGATCGATACTGATGCCAAAAATGCAATCAGTAGAATTTTTTGTCTGTCTGGCTGCTTGTGTGTTTGTATAACCATTATGGAAACAAAAACTACAATAGGAGCAAAGCAGTGAAGGGAAAGGTCTTTGATTATGACATGATTGATATTTGACATGATCCCCGATCGATGTCGCTGGCAGAAGCTAGTTAGAAAATAAAGGCGTATGTCTACCTGCTAGTTATTACTATTATTAGATGACGCAGTAATTTCATTGAAATTAGATGACGCTGCTTATAACATAATTTAAATGTCAAATGAAAAATTAAAGAAAACTGGGAGTGGTAGTATTCGTAGAATTTTTGTGTCATAGGATAAAATTAATTATACCTAAGTATATTTTTTTGAGGGACAGTACATTTTTTCAGGGTGACAGAAAGATAGACTTACAGTGGACGCTCATTGATAGGGTGTAAAGCCATCCTCTAGTATGTTTTTGCAAGTAGGTAGGTACTGTGTAGAGATCCTTAACGTAAAAGGCTAAAATCGTCCTCCAGACTACCCACAAAGTTGGCTGAGATTAGGCGTATACGAGGAGTGTAGCAGGGCACTTTCGCTTTTTTCTCGCTATACTCCTTCCTCGTTGAATCCGATCAACTTTCCCGAGAACCTCGCCAACGAACTTCGTGATTTATATTTAATCATAACATAACATAAAATCGAAAAACACACAAGTGACCAGAAACTGGTACAATCACCCTATTCTGAAACCTAGACTTTTAAGACAGTTTTAATTACATTAATGTACAAGTGACAAATAACCAGCGATTTGTCTTTTTATATTCTCGGTGGACAATTATTATATTGCTGTTTAGTTTGTAAAAACCTTTTAGCAATTAAAGTATTTGATTAATTGTCGTTTGTCTTTCATGTGTTTTAACACAAAAAAATAAATTTCAATCTAATGTCTGACTAATATCTACTTATAGGTAATCTGTGCTAATACTGACTAAAACCCACCATGTTTCTTTTGAAGCCCTTTGTGTTTTAGTGCCGCAATAACTCTTTCGAACAATCCCTTAGCCTAACATTGTCCTAGCTCTAGTAATGAAAAATTATATCCAGCCAGACCATCATAAGCCTAACAGTTCTTAAATTCAAAAGGAACTACTTCAACTTTAAGATCTATGCAGCTGTTTCTCATAGCCAAATAGGGGTCTGCCTGTCTTGGTATTTAAGGAATTCAACTCAGTTATTATGGTACATTTTATGAGGCAGTATTAGTACTTAGTTACTCTTATGGAGTGGTTTTACTATAGTTAGACTTGAAAGTATATTGCACAATCTTTTAAAGCTTGGCAGAACAGACACACTTAGCTATGTATATGGAAATTAAGCAATACTTACGGAATTACATAGTGTTTTAAGTAAATAGCTTAAACTTAGGTATACTAAAAGAAAACCTACTAATTTTAGGCCAATAAACGCTAAAAAGTTCAGATATATTTCATCTATGTACAAGCGGTACCGAGAATTGTAACTGCTGCCATCTACACGCTTGGTCGGTAAACTAAAAAGCTACTAACGAAACGTCCTGCGGGAAAATTTTGCACATTTTCCTTCAGCTCTCAATCTCACAGGTTCAAACTTCACCGCATAGATGGCGCTGTTTGTTGAAATTCAAAAATATGAAATCATTACTTCAAAAATAAAATTGTAAGAAATATTGTACCTATTCAGTCTTGTTTATGGATAATTAAAAAATGTTCTCGTTCAGTGTGTATGTTTGACCTTGTTAAAGAAGTATTTATAGAACTCGTAACCCACTTTTCAATGGGAAGCGATTGAAAATTCTTCGGAAATGATGGTTATCTTTCAACAAGTGTTTTCAAAAATATGCTCTTACGCTTTTATGTAGTAATATTGAAAAGATTATTGACTTCCCGATTGTATTACATAAAGCTGTCAATAATACCGCATTTTGTAGACACCAATTCAAATGGGCATTTGTTTATTTTTAACTTTGTTTTGAAACAGTCTATTTTATTTTTTCAGACACCTTTACCTAAAATGTACAGACGACAGCAGGTCAACGTATACGAATCTGTCAAATTTTACGAATCAAATATTAACCTACCGCCAATGCGATAAGGTTGAAAATCTATTGCAGAAATTTGACAGATCGTGGTAACTTGATGTGCTGTCGTCTGTACTTACTTAAATGAAGTTCTGATAAAAACAATATCTCGAATATGGCGGTAAATGACCACATTGCCCACTAGGTAGGTACAGGAAGTACCGATCTACTTATAATGTTATCTACTTATTTAATGAATGTGTTTACAATGCCTATTGATTGTAACAACTTAAATCCTCTCTGTAGGTTTGAATGAAAAACTTTTATTTTCTCTTGTATTTTAGCAATCCATTTCTTTTTCAGTGGCTTTGATCGATGTTATTAAATATCTAATGAATCCCATTTGCGCTATGATTTACTATACTACTATACTAATACTGACTATTTATTAATTAGCTTGTAAGTACCTAAATGTGAAAGTTCATCTATAATTTAAAATTCACCCCTATTTTTTCTGGTCATCGAATCACGCCCCAATCCCGATGATTCTTTTTTGCCGTGTTCGTTGTAGTCAGGAAAAGGTTTATAGTAAAAAAGGTACCCCGAACATGAGTGAATCCGCGATGAAAAGCTAGTTAAATGACAATAACAACATTGTCGTCTAAAAAAATCATTAAAACTAAATTATCACAAGTTATTTATAAAATGAATACGTATTCTTTGTAAACACGTAGATCGTGTTATTCTCAGAAAATTAATGATTGTACTCACGATTTTAACCGCCAGTGGTTTAACCAGATTTCCACAGACGCTACGTAATTATACTCGTACATATTGATCACTTTTGCCAACAATAAAGAAGTATTATCATGAGCCTACTTACTGTCCCACTGCAGGGCACAGGCTTCTTCCCATACCGAGAAGTTATAAGCGTTAATCACGACATTTGCTTGATGGGAGGTGGTGATTTCAGACGTTTTAAGTTCAGAATTCACTATGAGCCATCATGAATCTTAGAGGATCTACAGTGTTACTTGCCTGATCTTGTTATTTACATCGCACACTAATATTTTAGATGATCTGACCACAAGGTCACTACGTTAATAATTTTAAAAAGAGGGCAAAAATGTGTTAGTTTGTACCTACCTCAAAAGCTTAAGAATAATACTGAATCAATTCGAAAAAAATGTTCTCAATTGAAGCTATACTGTCCCTGGGGGCTATATTTTATCAGGGTACGGAAATATTTTTTCACGGAACGCGAATGAAATCGCAGGAAACAGGTACCATGACTTCGTGTAGGCATGTTTTTAAATCGGTGGTTTCCCCAAACCAACCTTGTAATATTATTACTAGTCCTATTATTTTTATTTACAATGAATTTGAGGTAAATATTAATTTGAGTTCAGGGTTGAATGAAGCAAGAGTGCATCACGCAACAAACTGCTTTGACCATGACAACTATCCCATGTCCTTAATATAAAAACGTTTTCAAAATTATGACAATAATACCTCTAGATGATTCTCGCGGTTCCATTTGCGTCCCAAGGGAGCTACTTGGCGCACTCGGATCAAAATTAGCTAGTGACACTTCCGGATAAAGTGGTTTTCTATAGGTAAAAGATTTTTCAAAATCAATTGAGTAGTAGAGATTACCCCTACAGATATGAATCTGTAGGCACTAAAAATATAATATCGCATAATACTGAGACCTTCTTCTTTTAAAAATCGAGGTAAGTAAATAAAAGGTTACCCAAAAAAGAACAATTATATCTTAGCCTCTACATGGACTTCACTCAGATTCTGCAACTTCACATATGTTTGCAGCAAAAGGATACATACATAAATACAATTCACAAATCTAGGCCTTTAAAGCTTGCATAAGTAGTTATACAACTTCCTCATCGAATATTACCTTCAAAATGGACAGTGGGTCAGTATCATAATTGCATAAGTATAAAGATGGGTCCAGACATCGTTAAGCATGCGTCACTAACAACGTACAACGAATGAGGCGTGAGTGTATATAATACTAGCCGTTTTCCCGCGGTTTCACTCGCATCCCGTGGGAATTACTGCCCGTACCCGGATAAAATATAGCCTATGTCACTCGTGGATAATGTAGCTTTCGAATGGTGAAAGAATTTTTTAAATCGGTAGTTTTGGAGCCTATTCATTACAAACAAACAAACATACAATCAAACAAACAAAGTTTTCCTCTTTATAATATTAAGTATAGATTAGCAACATATGCTCGATCAAGCCATCCACGACGCAAACTTAAAAAAGTCTGGATACATCTTTATTAATAAACTAGCTTCTGCCAGCCTATTTCCCGTACCCAACCCTATGTTGTTCCTCAGGGTCTATTCTATCTCTGTACCAAATTTCATCAAAATCGGCTCACTGGTTTAGGCGTGAAAGCGTAACAGACAGACAGACAGAGTTACTTTCGCATTTATAATATGATAGTAGGGAAGTAGGGATAGTACCTAAGGATGATTAAATTAAATATCGACACAGCTGTCCGCGTCTAGAATGTTTCTTTGTAGTACTTTACTGGTAAATTGATTGTGAACCCTCCATCGTAGCACATTTGGAAATAAATGTATTTTGATTTACAATATGCTTGGGTTGAGACATCTTTTATGGCGCATGCCTTGCTAAGGCTGGGTTTCTCGATTTAACGGTAACTATAACTTAACCTCCATGAAATGGCCACCTATTGGTAAAATTTTGGACGTGACAGCTAAGTGATATGTAAGACTGGATACAGCTTAAGTTAAGTCGATCGTTAAAAACTTAACCAATGAATGGTCAAAAAAGTGAACGTTCTCTACAACAATGGAAAAAACATAGGATAGCAAAAAATGTGCAGATAGTAATGCAATGCAAAACTCGTATTCCGTTGCTGTTTACAAGTAAATAAGATTTGAGTTACTATGAAGAAAAAGGGCAATGAACTTTGTTGAACTTTTTGTTGGGATCTCATGACCTTGATTGATAGACACTCGACGCCTAAAGGTGCTTGAAGGCATATAATTAGGAGTAAACTGCTGTCGTATATCATTGGGGAATCGGGAAGTATATTTACTAATACTAAAAGTATGTATGTATATATAGTCTTCTCTATATTATTTCTATAAAACTCGGCATTTTAAGCAAAAAATTACCAACATTTTGAAGGCATGCACATTCACTTTTAATTCGTATTAAAATGTTAGCACAACTTAGTATTATAGAAGTATCTACCTATTTTAGCCAACCAGTAATTTGTTTAATATAAAAATAAAGTAAGTATATAAGGTTTTGTAATTCCCAATTTTTTATTTGTAGTATAGAGTCATAAATTGTATTTTTAGATGAGGAACTAACCCCTCTATATCACTACTTCCTTAAAATACCTATATACTACATAGGTACATAGATTGTTGATATTCAAATGAGTCACAAGGATATAAATTCTGATATCATGGCATGTTTAATTCATAAAATTTTATTGAGTCAGGTACTTATATAGACCTAACAGTATCGAATCTAGTATTTATTCTGACTAGCAAAATAGTATGTAGTTAATGAAACTACTAAGCTTTTACTTTGAGACTTTTGAGTTACCTAAAAAATGCACAATCATTTAAAACAAAAAGGCTTCTTTTTCTTCTTTTATATTTCTTACTTTGTCCCGTTATTTGTTACTAGCTTCCACCAGCGGTTTTACCCGCTATCCCGTGGAAACTACTGCGCGCACCCGGATAAAAAGTAGCCTAAAGCCTTCCTCGATAAATGTGCTATTTAACACTAAAATATATTTTCAATCGAACCAGTACTTCCTGAGATTAGCGCGTTCAAACAAACAAACAAACGAAACATACAAACTCTTCAGCCTTATAGTAATATCAGTATAGATTTTGTATTTACTTCTAGATGAACGGTTTACAGAATGCTTTGTTTTTAAATTGCTAATATCCTAAACAAACAGATAAAATGTATAATGTATGATGCAAAAAAAAATTAAGATTCAAACAATGCGTTGTTTTTTGCAATCGTATATAACAATCAATACATTAGCATATTCTACAAAGACGCGGTGGCGGGACGCATAAAGATTTTTAATTACGGTTATTTACCCAAAATAGTACTTAACCTATAAAACTTGCTGCTTTAACAACGATGAAGATATTTTTTTTGGTTCGAAATCATCAAATGTCCCCCTCCCGCTGTGGGTGCAGCGTGAGGGAGTATCAGACTCCTACCTAATGACTAAAACCCACCATGTTCCTTCTGGAACTCTTTGTGAACCAGGGCCACGGCAACTCTTTCGAACACTTGTAATACTTTTTACTGAATTCACAATATTATAGGCACGGATCGATCGATCATAAGGTTAAGCANGTGTCAAGAAATGCGATGGAAATAGCATATGAGACCGGAATACTGACAATATGCAAAGTTCACTCATTATGACTGTTTCCTCATTGCATTTCGTAATAGGGACTATGTTTAAACAAAAAGCATTTATACTTTTTACTAAACTAGGCTGCAAAACAGAAGTTTCTGAACGTAAAAATTACATGAGACAGGCCAAAAACGCCCTTCACCACTTTTTATGTGTTTGCTGGGAAGAAGAAGTGGCGCAACAAACTTCCCAGCAAGAAGCCAGAAAGTCTGACAACCAGACTTACCAAGGGTGCCAGGTTGCCCGGATAACTGGGTTGTGGAGGTCAGATAGGCAGTCGCTCCATGTAAAACACTGGTTCTCAGCTGCATCCGGTTAGACTGATAGGCGACCCCAACATAGTTGGAAAAAGGCTAGGCAGATAATATAGGCAGTGTTTGGGACAAAAAGTCATGTTGTGGTAGTGTGGTTTTTAACGCTCATTCCTTCTCTATGCATACGAGAAGAGACATATGCCTTTTAACGGGTCATTGGGCTGATGAACTCTAATTTCTAATTGTTATTTTATAATATAAAAATAATATCTATTGCAATAAAATAAATTAGATAGACTGTTCCACCCACGATATCCGTATGACACCCTGATCATCCTGTTATTGACATTGTGATAACTAATTTCCTATCCTTGACACAAATGTTTATTTATACCTACGTAGTTATTTATAAAACTGCTTCTACTTTAATATAATGTTTGAACCTGAAATTTTTTTTAAAAAAAACGACCTCTAAAAATATCTGGTGAAAACCTAAAAAAATATTTTTCTTCTGACATGGACCTAAAAGTTAGTGACATATTTATTAAGCCTCGTCGATTTCTGAGCCTGGTGACAATATCATTTTTTGAAGTCGGTTAAAATATAGGACGTCTATATGTCCCCATCTAAATGTTCATACACCTTATTAGTTTGGCTTCGGGGCCTGCACACCGAGGGATTTACTTGACGCCTCTAGATAAAATATGTACATACAAGCTGGTTTCAGTCATAAATGGTTAGCTTGGTTTGATTTTAAGTAGGTAAGTATTACTTGAGTCTTGATAGGTTTCTATGAGCATGAAGCTTTTGAATTGATTGATCAATAGCGCTAACGTAATCATTAAGCCGGCTGTATGTTTTCTCGTCACGATGATAATAAGGCAAGCTACTTTGAATGGAATATAAGTAAACAAAAACTTCAGAAAAATACGTAAATATACACATAGGATGACGAGTCCCTCATTTAATGAAAAACATTCTTAACTGTCATGGTAAGACTAAAACACTTTTGAAGTTTCATGTCACAATAACACGGTGTTTGACCTGTTAAAAGGTCATCAGGGAATATGTTTGAAATAATTATGCAACGAAACAAGTCCGTTGACACAGTTTCGTAAAAAAGCTCGTTATTTCAAAAAACTTTGTGTATTAAATTTTATTAAAATAACAATATTAATGCATACAGAAGAAAATAAAGCAGTTGAATGTTTTTTAGATGACTTTCAAAAAAGAGGTTTACTTCTGACTTGATACCCACGTAATTTGAAGGGTCTTTCGTGGTATCCCTATTGCCACCAAGTTAGGATCTGAAGATGGCAACTCAGAGAAATCGTGTCTAATTCTTGTAAAGAGTAGGTCCTATAAGTGCAAATAATGTTAATTATGGATATTTTGTATAAGCGATTGTCTCCGGAAACAGGTAATATTATGGTGAAAATTTTGTTGCTGCCATCTGTTCTTAATCCTATGCACTAAAAATCTGAGCAATGAGATTTTATCAATCTTCTAGACGCCGCTTTTTGTGTGCGGGTATATTTTTTGCCACTAAAAGTAACTGTTCAATAACTGTTTGGTGCTAACAACTATTTGTTTATAAGAGACCTTACACGTTCGTACGAGAGTCCTCTTGATGACTAACACTTTGAGAAAAAGGTTAAGGTCACTGTGATTGCGAATTGCCATAGGAATTACTGTTAATAAAATAATTTATGTATCCTTAATTGACGTGAATAAATAGGTTAATATTATTAACTAATTAACACTATAGTATATATTTACCTGTTGAATATACCAATGATTGTCTTCCATATACAAATGTTGACAAGGCTTGTAATAAAGTAAGTCAAAACTGTTAACATTCACGGTTTTTTGAAACTTATTTTTGTAATATGTGTCTAAACCACTAAGCACTAAATCTTTATCAGCCATTTCAGTACAATTCCTCATATATGTAACTGACCCTAAGGGACAGCATTTTCGGAAACAGTTCTTCGTTTGACACAAACACCCGAAAGTTTTCTTTTCGCCGTCAACCTCTTTGGTGTACACATATTTTGGCGGGAAGACGACGCCATCTTGGTCTATAGACCCGTCCGCCAAACTTTTGCCGGCACTAATATCAACACTTTCACTGTCTAGGCACGGCTGCCCTGCCGCACACGATGCCACTAAAACGAGAACTACTAGGAACATATTTATAAGTCAGTCAAAAAATAGTTTTTATACGAAGAATGCGTTCACGATCTAAAATATTTGTAATCTGTGTTTGATACCGACGACCGGCTCATAATGTAGTACGTATTGCACTGGCCGCAAACAAGCAAGTTTTATTTATTTATATGAACTTAGTTAGGGTATGAGTTCGTTAGGGAATTAATTGTTTCCATACTACCCTTGCGGGGCTTTCACAATGTGCTCCTGAAATTCAGAGTGTAGGTCTATGAATTTTGAGGAAAATTTATAATAGAACATTACATTACTATGGTCACAATTTTGAATAATTACGTTTTAGAGATAGCCCAGTCTGGGTTACGTCAGATAGGTAGGCCAGATATTTTAAAATTTAACAAACGCTTTTTACTTTCATATTAAATTATAGTAATTAGCCTAGGTTTCGTGTAGTGTTAATTAAAACAGTTCTATTCTATTTCTATTCTAAATCTAAACAAAAGCTTGGAACGCGACCTAATTTAACATTATGGGCCTATGAAGATTCCAAAATTAAATCGCGAATCGCGAGCTAGTTAGTACTGATTCGTGGAATGAGGACAAAATGCAAATCTATTTTTTGATACGACAGCTATTTCAAGAACTCTTCACATTTTTGTATCTACATAATAATTTGTATTTTATAACAGCATGAATTATTTGGTTCTGCCTACAGATTTTATGACAGTTTTTGTTTATGAATGAATCGTAACAGAAATGAGGAGATTATCTCGTCATCTACATAAAAATATACTTACCTAAGAATATTATAAAACTGTAGAGTTTATTTGTTTGAACGCGCTAACCTTAGGAACTACTGGTCCGATTTGAAAAATTTGATTGTTAGATAGCCCATTTCTCCAGAAAAGCCACTCCTCATGCCTCGTTGCTACAAGCTGCACCAAGGTAGATATTGCAATCTCACTTCTTATAAAGTATGAACCCTAAGGACTGGTGAAAGGGTATTTTGAAGGTTACATTCTACGTTGACGTTGCGAATTCCATTTTTTAATTTTTGTTCAAGTTCTTCAGATCCAAGAAACCGGTTTTGTATGCACGATGCTATAAGAAATAACCAGGAGTTAAGTACAATCTATTCATCCTTCCATCTTTTATGATAATGGTGGTGAAGTCAAATATATTCTCTTATTAAATAGACCTTCAGGTTCTCATAAAAAATAAAAAAGTGTACCTGCTATCATGCAAAAAGATCAAAACCTAGTCAAAAAAAAATGTTGCTGGGAAAATTATAAATCATCATGATTCCGCTGTTCTTATCCTAATATCTTATTTGGAGTCGGCACAGCACATCTTCCTCTTCCCTGCTTGTCTACCTCATGGCATCTCTGTAGTAACGCTTTTTGCAACCATATCGTCTTTCACACAATCCATCCATCATTTCTTTGATAGTCATTTTCGTCTACATTCATGCCCAAGACCTTCCTCGTAATATGATCCTCATTCTTCCGCATAGTATGACCAAACCAAGACAGCTGGTTCCCATATTCCATGAATACTAAGCAGCAGTTTCAGAGGTTCCAGATAAAACTCTAATCAGCTATCTGAGAGGTAGTGCCATAGAAAAGTACTTAGTCAAAATTAAAATCATTTCTATGGTAACAAGCTAAAATGGAACTAGTAAATTGATGGGCACATCTGTCACGTACAGATTTCTGTAATAGATTTTCAACCTTATCGCAATAGTGGTAGGTTAATGTTTGACTGGTAAAATTTGACAGATTCGGGTACCGTGACCTGCTGTTGTCTGTAGCATATTCAACGTCTGCAATTCCGTATTTGTAAAGCAAAATAATAAGGTATTTGTTTTATTCGTTATTTTGGTTTTTTCCTCAAATGACAACATCTAGGTGCATAGGTACTGTTTTGAATCATTGAACTTGGGTTTATCTCACAGATAAGTGAGTTTCCTGGATTCAGGTAAATTACATACAAATGTCAAAATATTTATGATGAATATTGTAAAACTAATGCCTATTGTTTTATTTTTTGCTTGTATTGGTATAACCTTTATGCCGCCCCATGCCGCCATTGTATTTTTTCTTGATTTACGGTCTTGAAGTTTTATACCTAATACTATTGAAAGTTAAGATTGAAAAAATTGTTTTCGTAAATATCTATCTATTACTTACTAGCTTCTGCCCGCGACTTCGTACGCGGATCCTGTTTTTTTTATATATAATCATATTTTCTCGTTTAAACCT
This sequence comes from Heliothis virescens, assembly GCA_002382865.2. Lineage (NCBI taxonomy): Eukaryota > Metazoa > Arthropoda > Insecta > Lepidoptera > Noctuidae > Heliothis > Heliothis virescens. Next base: position 3,646,132 of record NWSH02000525.1, on the reverse strand, counting down.
TCCCTCGATCTGTACAAACATTTTAAGACCAAAATAAGCCCGATCGGTCCAGCCGTTCTTGAGTTATGCGCTTACCAACACATTTAGCGATTCATTTTTATATATAAGAAGAAGAAAAAGAAGATTATGATTTTATGAAAAAAATATATATGTCGTATCCGGTCATGAGTACGGACGCTAAACGTCACGTAAGCGCGGCCAATGGCGGTGTTTCTCCAAAACAGCATTTTGGCGCGCTTGGCAGAGTCGTGGTGGTCGGCGGGATCTCCACGGAGCGGAGTCTTCGTTGAGGAGTCGCGCTGTACAGATCACGGAACTGCCCTACGTCACGTCTAGTGTTCACATTTTATAATGAAGTTGAAGTTGATCGTAATTATGTAAAGTGTCTAAATAATAAACTGTAATTATTTAAACGTCTATCTCATTGCACGATAACCCTATTTCTGCCCACATGATGCCAGATAGATCGAGAAGAAATCCTGACC
>NWSH02000525.1:3629596-3640900 GCA_002382865.2 Heliothis virescens | reverse complement strand
AAAAATATCCACCTCCATCTTATTGCTGATGATCGCGTTAGAAAAATACCATAAAATCAAAGTATCACTGATTATTTAAATTGAAGTAGTTCTGATATTGAGGAGAGAATTTAAGTTTGCATGATGATCGGACCGTACCAGAGGCTGTCGTGTAGCCGTAGCTCAGTAGAAATCGGTGTCTGCTAACTTAGTAGTCCGTGAGTACGCGGTAAGCAGTCAGCTCTGGCGGAGGTCGGGTTTCAGTGGAAACCAATGAGTCCAGGAGTAGACTCGGCGTTCCTGTGTGAGGTTCGCAATATGGAAAGAGTAACTGGAGGTTACTGGGCTAAGTGTAGCCATGGTCACATGTAGAGCTTAAATGTTTTGTTTTAATTTACCTGTCTAGAGTTTGTCTCTTGGAAGAGACGGTGATCAGTTTTACTTTGAGTTTCCTAATTTTAATTCCAAAATGTTGTAATGACATGATTATTTTGTTGTTAAGTTTGAAAATCTTGAATTTAATTGTGCCTTGCTTTCAATTAGTTGTCCCCGAACTGAGATCTTTCTTGTTTGATGTAAGAATAAATGAGCTATTGTGATAGCTGATGATCACGAATGTGTTACCTGGTGTCTAGTTATTGATGATTTAAATTTGATTTTTGATTTTATAATGACGCTCAATGGTACTTATGAACTTAGCAGTTTTGCTTCTGTTCTACTTAGGCTCTTTGATAACTTTCTTTGTTGCTACATTTTGCTAAATTTGTAAAGTTAATTTGGTGTTAACAAAACAATCAATCATGAGGATTCTTTTGCCTTATTGTTGACTGCAGACACGGAGTCTGGTTTAGCAGGATTGGCCGAACGGAAACTGTGCTGTTTCTTTTTGTGTTTTAGATTAACACACGAGGACGTGTGTCATGCAGGATGGCCGTGTCGTATCCGGTCATGAGTACGGACGCTAAACGTCACGTAAGCGCGGCCAATGGCGGTGTTTCTCCAAAACAGCATTTTGGCGCGCTTGGCAGAGTCGTGGTGGTCGGCGGGATCTCCACGGAGCGGAGTCTTCGTTGAGGAGTCGCGCTGTACAGATCACGGAACTGCCCTACGTCACGTCTAGTGTTCACATTTTATAATGAAGTTGAAGTTGATCGTAATTATGTAAAGTGTCTAAATAATAAACTGTAATTATTTAAACGTCTATCTCATTGCACGATAACCCTATTTCTGCCCACATGATGCCAGATAGATCGAGAAGAAATCCTGACCCATCCGACATATAATTAAAACTGAACATAGTGAACACAGCTTTTCATTCGCAACCAATTGAAATGTTGTCGAAATAAAGTAAATTGTTCGAATTATAATGTGACAGTTCCTCAGGGAACGAAGATAAACTATCCGCATTACCATAAGGCCTATTTGCCAAATTACTAACCGGTACTAATTCTACGAAAAACACTATTTTTTTACCCTGCTGCCCAGAAGGATTATTACAGTTTAGTTTTAGAAATTAATTTCTCTAAAGAATATTAGATGAAACAAAAGTTAAAGATCTCATCAAAATTATTAAAACGGCAACAGCTCAATGGCTGAGGAGATACTTAGAAAGGTCGTGAGCTCGATTCCCACCCATTTCAGGTAAAGACTTTTAGCAATGTGCAAATCTTCAATAATAGCGTCCAAGGCTTTCTCATAAAAGGCGATCAGCCAACTGCACAGGACATAATGTAGTGTACAAGCATTTGCGCAGACACAGATGCACTCCCTATTCCCTCACTCTCATAGCCCGATGGGACGGCAATCCGACACGACTGGAGAGCAGACGAAGGACCGACATTAACGTCCTCTCCGATGCACGGGCATATCAATCACCAACTCCAGACTCCTGGCTGCTTTGTGAAAGTTTTCAAAACCCACAAGGTGATTTCGGCCCGACCCGGGAAACGAACCCGAGACCTCGTATACAGCAGTCGCGCTATGCGACTACTAGACAAACCAGGCTGTTGTATGAGACATAAGTTAGAGATCTTATCGAAATTATTAGAACGACAATAGCTCAATTGGGAAAAGCATTGGCCAAGAAAAATTTGGTTTCAATCTGTAACATTTTACTATATTATCTATACTAATACGATAAAGTCGAAGAATTTGTTTGAACGTGCTAATCTCAGGAACTACTGGTGCGATTTAAAAAATTATTTAGTGTTAGATAGCCCATTTATCGAGGAAGGCTATAGGCTTTTATCCGGGTGCGCCGAGTATTTCCCACGAGACGCGGGTGAAACCGCTAGCAGAAGCTAGAACTCAATAAAATCCTGAAGTAGGTATATAATATAGTAAAATGTAGATGTAATTAAATAAATATATTTTAGTATGTTTCCAAGTAAATTATACGCTAATGTTATAAATTAGTTTTCATGACGTGTTCCTAATTAGCGAAGTACTTTTATGCAAAATTCCTTTGCGTTTCCTAGACAAAGCATGATGCATTTATTGTCAGTTATTTATGACTATACTAAATATAACTGGGTTATTAAAAACAAAGGAACGTACGATTACATAGATACCTATTTATGTTTGATTCATCAACACGACGTAAATGATATTATAAAGTTTAAAAAATGGTATTGCAACTTTTTTAGGAAAGACTTTTAAGGTACTTATCTAAAAATATTTGTAGATTTAGTCACCAGCAGGTCAACCTACCCGAATCTGTAATTTTTTGTTAATCGAACGTTAACCTTCCACTATTTTAATACGGTTGAAAATCTATTAAAGAAATTTGACAGATTGAGGTAGGTTGATGCGCTGGTTTCTGTACTAAAATGCTTGGTTTTGGTGCCACCCCTTCCAGTACCAGGGCTGCAATTACCTAAGTATGATTATAAGGGAATTCCGCAACCCTTATAGAGAGCCTATTCTTACTATAGAGCGATCACCCAGCCATAGATTGGCTAAGCAAGCACACCATAATATCTCTGAGATCTATGTGATGTAATCACGGATCTGCATTATATATTGAGCACATAACGTTATGTTATATACAGAAATATAATTATTACCACGACTTCATATATCAGATCTCTTATTTATTTTAATGGAATTTAAAAACGCTACGTTATTATTTTCATTTTTCTGATTATATAAATCTCAAAGGTGACATAGTGATCTATCAAAGCTCAGCCCAAACCACTGGAGGGATCAGGCTGATATTTGGCATGCAAGTAAATGTTATTATGTAGGCATTCGTTAAGAAAGGATTTTCCGAAATTCCAGGGGGAACAGGAAAAAACGGGATTTTATGTTTTGCGCAGGTGAAGCCGCTGGCAGTAGCTTGTTATAAATATGTTCCACACCATATTTATTCATTTTTTAAAACAACAGAATAGGGGTGTTTAAAACACTTTTAATTTAGAATTAATCCATTATATATGGTTGTAGCCCTTTGTCCACTTAACCCGCTCTGCATAATTAATTTGTAGGCTTAACACTCACTGCTTGGTTACTTAAGTAATCTACCGTAGGTACCATAGGTTATATGGAGAAGTTCCTTGTGGCATAAAAAATATATTTAAAAAAAACATTATAGTTGAAATGCAAACCCTCTGGTAAGTAGGTACCTACCTATATTTTAAGGGAATTAATGTAGGTTTTGGAAGGCAGACTACCGCTATATATTATAGGTATGTAACGTTCTGTCTTCCAATTAATTGCTAAAAGATAATAATATTATAATCGATTAGTCAAAATAAATGTTCCTCTTTTGTTTGGAAGCAGAGTTCAGTCAGTTCAGTTGTTATTGACAGGATGTGTGAAGCGCCTGAAAGTTGTCTAATAGCAATGTTTCAGTGAGGTGTTTTGCTTATAAAATCAAAATCAATTAACTCCTTTTCGCTTCGCCCTAGTCGGGTAAAAAGAGGTCATCTTCAACTAATGACTTATCATTTAATTTACTTTTTTTTGCGCAAAATTATTTTACTGTCTATATTTCTGCACAATTACTTGCTTTAATCTAAAGTGGGTTTTTAATCTAAAGGTTTATTATGATAATGGATAAGTATTTTTTCTTTAATGCATTGGTATTTACAATGCAGTCTAGAATCTGAATAACAAAAGATATAGACATGACTCATACTTGGAATCCACGCTTGTTATTCATAAGTTTTTGCGATTACTGATGTAAATGTATCTTTACTATGAATATAAATCCTTAGATGAATATCTGATCAGTAATGTACACACAAGATATCTCACTATGTATGGAATTTTTCAAGAAATTTTTGTAAGGCGAATGCGTCGACTTGTAGCGGGAAATTCAAGTACTTACTTATAAAATGTTTTTTTTTTATACTTTACATTAGATATGAAGCGTAATCTTAATCATTCGCTCTAGTAGCATTAACTTTTTTTGATGTCTTTGTGACTTAGTTTATTAGTAACTTTTTTTGATGTCTTTGTGAACTCTAAAAGCTCTTACAGATTACAAGTTTATTGACATATTTTTAGACACAGGTCCGTTTTAGGACTTCAAAAACTTTATAATTTAAATATTTCAATAGTTATCTACAGTCATAGATATCATGTAGTGTATATTATGAAATCACATGCATCCATAGGACTCTGAACTACCGCAGCCCTGGTACACAAAGGGCTCCAGAAGCAACACGGTGGGTTTTAGTCAGTAAGTGTCTGACACTCCATCACGCTGCACCCATACCGCAAGACCGATTTATGATTTTTTATTTAAAATGGTCATAAATGCTTTAACGTGTGAAGTATAAAATTAACCTTGGCATATAATTAAGCATTTATCTTCGTTACTAGTTTTGGGCGGGGTTTTGTTAATTAATGGTACTAATTCCTACGTCACTGAAATTAAATTAAATATTCATTAGCCTTTTATTTACTATCGTTCCTGTCTATAATGTAGTATGTTACTTCCTAACAAATATAGTACAGTGAATGCTGTATGTTTGTTTGTAGCGTTTTCACTGCGTTTAAAACTTGATAACTTTGATTTTTATCTACTAGCCTAGGCTATTTGGCGATTTTTGTTAACTTTGCGACCTGTAAAGTAAATGATTTTGTGGTAAGTTATCATAACTGCCTTGTATTGTAGGTGTACTTGTATCTATGACATAATTTGTAAATTTTTTGCAATTTATTTATTGCTGTCACTGAAAAAACAATCCCCGAGCTAACTGACATTAATGTGCTTTCTATAGATATACACGGGTGTAATAATCATTGCTTTGTAAAAGATTATTAATCCCACAAAGCGATTTCGACTTGACACAGGAATCGAATCCGGGACCCCGTGCAAAGCAGATGCGTAATGTGCGAAAACATTGAAACAGGCCCTACATATAGTGATTCATCTCATTATTTGATTTAAGTATACAAGACAATCTATCAATATTCTTAATTGAAATAAACTTTTATAATTTACTGTACAAAATAAAATTCAGTTATCCTTACAAAAAGACAAACGAATCACACAAAGATTTTACTTTTTACAGAACCCAAAAAAAACCTTTTAACGGAAGTAGCTTACTTAATTATCGGCCTTGACCTTAATTTAGAAAACCACTTAAAGCTTGTTTTGTTACCTAAACAAACAATGCTTCAATTTGACCGACACCGACACGTAATTTGTCGAGCCTGCCGATAATCGTTGCCTTTATATTGGGTACTAAAGTAGTTGCCAGATTTTTTACTAATAGCAGCCAGTTTCATAGAAAAGCTCGTGGCTAAGTCAAAGCCGTGCGGATCAGCCGATCATAAGGTTAAGCAACGCTTGGCGCGGTCGGTTCGTGGATGGGTGACCAATGTGACCATCTTGTCATAACGAGTCAAAAAAAAACCGGGCCTAGACCATATTTTATCCGGGTATTGGAATATTATACCAAAAGGGATGCAGGTGAAACCGCCAACAATAGCTTTTCAAGAAATATTCATTAATGGGAACTATTCTGCGCACTGGGATAAAACTACCTTCCAGACTTTTTTAATGTCTAGTGGTTCTTGAGATTAACTCATTCAAACAAAAAAACTCTTCTGCTACATATTAATATAGAATTTTGTAAGTGTAGCTGTATTTTGATCACAAGCTGTAAGGGTTCAATGGCGCTTAAGATTAATGACGAGGTCCATCCCTGCCTCTCTGCCTCCAATTATTTATTTGTTAAGATTACAAATAGGGGTCGCGGTCTCAATGTAAACAAGCAAGCTAAGGGCTTGGGACTAATTTATCAAAGTTTCACAACTTGTCATCATGTGGGTATGCCTATGTAATTTAGTTAACTGCCTCGTTGGTCTAGTTGTCGCAGAGCCGACTGCTGTCCACGAGGTCTCTGGTTCGATCTGCTTTGTGGGTTTTAGAAACTTTCACAAAGCAGCCGAGAACTGGTGTCTGGAAGTTGGTGATTGATACACCAATGCATTGAAGTGCACGTTAATGTCGGTCCTGCGCCTGATCTCTCTCCGATCGTGTCGGATTTTCCGTCCCATCGGGATATGAGAGTGCACCTGTATCTGCGCAAATGCTTGTGCACTGTAATATGTTCTGCGCAGCTGGCTGATCTCCTTATGTGAGAACAGTCGCCGTGGCCGACGATCGGCCTTGGACGCTATGCCTTTGTAGCTAAGACACAAATTTCGGTTCTTTGTTTAAGCCAAAGTTCAACCAAAGTTCAACCCTGGACAACTTGCAATTGTATTTTATGATGTTGACTTCTTTCATTGTGTAGCAGACCCGTTTTTACTGCAATTTTATTGTCGTTATCATTCAGTTCAGTGATACATTTCGTACAGCAATTTGGTTCTAAGATATGGAATACAAGCTGTTCCCTGCAGTTCCACTCGCGTAGGTACCGAGAGAAATGCTTCCAGCTTCCTACTTCCAAATGGCCTATGAACTTTCTCAGGTTTTAGACTATCATGGTCTTACTAAAAAAAAAATACTTAAACATGCATTCGTCACGTGTTTTAGAAAATTTTGTAACTATTTAGAATTTTTTTAAGCACATGACGAACGTGTTTATCTTTTTTGTAGTAAGACCATCAGTGTTCGTTTTTGCATCGGTTCTGTAGTTTGATTTTTACTTAGTAAGGATTGTGCTAATTATCTACACACTACAATGCACCTACATAGTACAAGTTCAAAGTCACATTACAGGCATTCCATTAGTCGATACTTGCATAATATATTGGAAAGGATGGTCAGAACGCAATGCGAATAAATAATTAAACAACAAAGAGAAAATTCCTACAACAACAAGAATATATTAATCACTGGATACGAATACGTGTTTGTTTTTGCCTGCACAATGCAAAACGGATGTCTATTTTACAAATGCATTGTAGTTTCTTGTACTGCTTGGTTGTCTCTCACGTATTTTGAAGAAAATATTCATAAGTAATTCTTTATATAGCATAGCCATCAGCAAAATATTTTAATAGTGGGTACCTCGACCGCGCTCGTAGTAGGTATAGTTCGCGTAATCGCGTCAAACTTTTTATCATTGCGCAGGTGACTACGCAAAAAGCAATTCTAAGTATCAGCCCGTGGTTAAGTATTTAAACAACTTTGATTATTCTATTGCTAAGTGATTATGACGTAACTAATTTGTACTTACATCATCCTTGGAGATTGCGATTTACGACTTGCCACAATGCTTCCCATAAACACACGAGTCATAATACTTACTTAAGGGTGGTTTTACACGAATAAGCTAATACCTACTGTGGTCCAATGTTAGTACATTTGTAGCTTTCAAATTTTTTAAATGTACTGGAAATAGCGCGATTTAATTCATATAGTCCGCAACTAATAAATCTTGAACATTTTCGGTAACTAAAGTTTAGACTTTAGTTACGCGCGATTATTTGATCAATTGAACATTAACCTTCCGATATTGTGATAAGGTTTAAAATTTATTGAAAAAGGTTGATAAATTGAGCTAGGTTGATGTGCTGGCGTCTGTACACCCGGTCGTAATACTATTATTGTGGCATGACAAATTGGATAGTCTGAAAACTTGGACTATCTGATAAGTGTAACACCGCCCTAATATAATGTAAGCACTGTAAAGGGTAACCTTTACACAGCGACTATATTTTTCAGTTCATGGTTGAAGAGCTTATAAGTGGCGTGTCATTCGTTACATACTCGTAAAACAGAAAGAAAAAAGCTCATATTATTTGTATGCTATAAAATAAACTAAAAATCTTTGAACACAATGCAAAACTATGTTAATTTATTTGACCACTTTCAGTACCTACCTAATTAATTTAGGACCATTTTGGGAAATATATTTTTTCCCTAAAGTTATGAAAATTGGTAAACTTATACTTAGATTTCTCTAAGCTATAACTTATCGTTAAAATGCATGTTAAACAAAACAAAACAACATCAATGCTTATCTCGCGTTTTTCAATACACGTGCACACAAAATGTTTGATGTAGGTACACACTTGAAACATTTTGGAATTATACCGCGTTATATCTGAAACGCTAATGCATAAAGTGCTATCGATGCTACCAGATCAGATTTTATTGATTTGCCCAAATTCATTTTCGTGCACTAAACTTTGTTATAAAAAAACTACATAGTCAACAGAAAAAGGTGCTTTGTTTATTATTTTAAAAGCATTATTATTTAAAAGCATTATTAAAGTTTTTATTAGAACATAAATAATATACGAAATGCTTGTCTTTTTCACGTGCTACATAAACCCAAAGTGCATCAGTCTACAAATTACGACAAACAAGTGCAAAAATTAAACTCATGTGAACATTCAAATAAAGAACGCAGGCCTTGATAAAAATGAACTAACCTTTTGCAAGTAAAAAGGATGATTTGACACATACATCCCACTGCACGGCTTTCCAAACAAAATATCGAAAGTTTCATTTAAACGAACATAGCCCCATAAAGAAGTCCTATCATGAATCAATTGTTTTGACATAAAAACTCCATCACCGCCTTTCGCACACAAACTTTTCGATGCACCCTTAGCATCCCTCACTTTAAGAAACACCATTCCTCGAGGGCAACATTTGGTAACACAGTTATTGCTAAAACACTTATTATCCGTTTTCACCGGTACTTTAATAAAAACCGTCCGATTATCATCTATTTTATCTAATTCGCACATAACGTAATACTGGCACGTAAGAAACACTACAAGTTTGGGTAACATGTGGTCGGATTTTTTTGTTTTTGTTGTCGGGATACCGTTTGTGTCCGGCGGCTGCAGAATATACACTAGCGTTCGGCACGGCTTATCAGATGTAGGTACCTATTGACTACAGAATCATGTTACATTGACGTACAAAGCTGGAGGAGGTGCAACCGAGGTATCTGGCATGGTAATTGATATCGTGTCGTGTGCTAATTGGCATGTGACAGGCGTTTGGTGACCTCATCGATGTCATTATGCTTGATGTATGGAAGTAGAGAGGGTGTGCACTGTACACCCCAGATTTTTTTTATGGACGATACGATAAATGAGGGCAAATAAACTTGCGCATGTACAATTTCATTTTGTAGTAGTGAAATATTGTAACGAACACAAATTAAATTCTTAAACATATTACTCCACTAAGTTCAAGATAAGAAAATAGACTTTTGTTATTACCAAAATAATTATTATCATCAAAGGTCATTGACTAATCATTAGCAGTAATACTACAGTTCGATATACTGATACAAGAAATGAAACCAAACACTAAAATTATAATTTTAATACTGTTAAAATTCAACAATACAAAACATAAGTAATAGAGACTATACACACAAGGAAATAATCTGTAACAAACTAGACTAACTTGTTTACTTATATTACGTAGGGCGATAGAAAATAAACTTATAGCAATCATCCTATAAACTGACTATTTACAAGTAAATGCAACATCATTTAAATACAAAAGTTATGCTGGTACAATAAAGTTTAATACAAATTGTAAAAATTGTCGTCACAACATTTTATGGTATTATTTGAATAGTTAAAGGATTAATGTTAATACAATTGAATGCGGCTCTACGCGTTTCCTCGTCCAGTCTGCACTCTGCGTGCATAATCTATGATGTGCAGCTATCTAATAGCGGAACTATTTACAACTACATGCTCAAATATTCCAAAATTTCTGCGACCCCACACGGGTCAGATGAAATATCTAGAAGAATATGGCAAAACTACATTAATAAATAAGTATAGTGAGAAATCTAGTCCTTATTAAGTACACACTAATTAAACGGAGATCTAACTTGTCATGTCCACTCATTACACTATATTTCCACAGCGTCAGGGAACACGTGGTCGAGGTACGCCTGGTGGCCGTAACTTTGCAGAGGTTTGGGTCTGTCCTTCCTAGTGTTCAAAGTTACGTTACCAGTGCTACACTTGTTGAACCTCGAAGCTATTTCCCTGACCTTCCCCGGACGAGGCCTAAACTCTTCTTCAGCATCCACTTTCACATCTTCTGTAAAGTCCTCAAAAGACCTCTCCTTCTCCTTTGTGCCTTTCCAGCTGCGGTTTGAAGATCTCTTGTTATTCTGAAAATCCTTTTCAAAGCCATCCTGGTTCTTTCGGTCGTTCTCCTTCCGTCCAGAATTATTCCTGTCGTACATTCGGGAATAATTTTTGGTATCTTTATGTTCGTTGTATTTTTGTGCATTATGTTGATTCATTGAATCTGTACTTCTAACTTTACCGAAGAACGGGTCTTTAGAGTATTCGATATCGTTATTTGTTTTACAAACGTAGTTCTTGTTGTTTTTATCGTAGCTTTTGTTAGATCTTCTGGCTTTTGGTGGTCCAGTTTTGAAAGTGGAGAATCTATCGTAATCATTATTGTTGATCTCGTTTGTGATGCTATGGGGGTCAAAGGCGTGAGTTCTTTGGTGAGTTAGCGGCTTCGATAAGGATAAGTACTTAGGCGGCTCTCCGTGCTTATTTATCGTTATTTCGTACTGAATGTGCGGATCTAATACCGCATATACATTCTCTTTGGCTTCTCTCTCCAGCGACGTTAAAGCTGCCTGGAAACAAAAGATAATTTCATTAAGTTAGGCAAACATTTACAGACCACTGTAGTTGAGTGGAACGAAAATGTCGTAGCACGACTTTGAATATAGAATGTTAATATTATTAGATCAGTTAGATTCGACCTTGATCAAGAATACAACAAAATAATCCGGCCAGTTTTTTCCAAATTATTTTTAGCAGATTATAAGAAGATGTCTCACTAATACTACTGAAAATCTTAAATCATCGCTTGTTGCATATTTTACTGTGAAATGTAGTTTTTATAGAGAA
>NWSH02000525.1:3557482-3572813 GCA_002382865.2 Heliothis virescens | reverse complement strand
AGACAGTGCTTGCAATTAACTACAAACATGTGTGGTCTGCCCTATAATTTGTCGATCCGAAGACATTTAATTCGCTGAGAAATAATACAGATTTCGCAGCGTAATTTAATTAATTCTGATAAAAAATGAGCTCATAGTGTACGGGTGTTTTTTGTGGATGACTTGGACCAGTTCTATTAGATTAATTTGTACGAAATTGGTTGAATTATGACTAATACCTATGTATACGTAACATACCTAATATATATTTTGTACACAGGGTATAAACCTTTATTTACGTTTTTAGCCCAAGAATGTTTTCTTTTCCCCGATTCATATTTGCGTTCACGGCATAAACTTCCAGGCTTGTTTTTTTTATCTATTCAGCTGATAACAAAACCAGCGTAAAAATGCTGCCGTAAAATGTACGTATTGGAAAGTATACCTTAGCTGTGCAAAGACTTTGTCGTGACAAAACAATAATATTTTATAACTTTGTCATGGGTCGCTATGAAAGAAACCAGTGTGGGCTACTTATCATTCGTATCACGGTGGGTGAGTCGATTCAGGGAATCGGGTCACTATCGCGTCAATATAGCGAGGCTATAGCTTTTATATTATACCTACTCACATGCTACCTGATAGGTACTTTTGTAACGACCTGCGATCTTCAAATAGCTGTGGTGTTGACGGTTGATGGCACACCTTGGTTTTGCACATGATATTATATATAATTTTTGAATTATAGAGTATCTTTTGTAGCCAATACTATAATCTATATTCTTTTTTTCTTTTATGGATATAAAACCCTTATATGCGTTTCCATTTAAATTATTCAGATTCAGCAAAAACGTCGTAATATGACGTCTATATTATTATGGTCCTAGGTTTTCTAAAATCTAGAGAAAATCGAAGTAAAAGCTACCTTCATAAAATGGGCTCACGATTCTGAACGAGTGCCTTATCAAAACCATGAAAGCTTTTACTTAAAGTGCGGGTAATGACGATGAAATGCTCAAATTACTGGGATTTGAACGCTAGATCGACTGCGTCGTCAATTTATCAATTAATTTTAAAATCCTACGTTCGAAAATTTTATAGTGTAAAGTGATTATCTTCAATAATAGGCATTATAGAAATAATGCCTGATGTTGTGAGTAAAAACTTTTTAGATTTCAATTGAATTCCGATTACATCAAAATCAAATATGTATTTAAAAATACTTTCTATTTCTTTTGTAACTAAGTAAACTAGAATAAAATCTACATTTAATTTCGAGTTGTAAAAAAATACTCATCCTTACCGTAACCTACCTAACAAATAATTTATTTTAGACAGACTTATAGACACATCATCTATCTACTCCCCACTAATCAGCTCAGCTAACTAAAGAAAGGAATCTCCAAGGAACAAAATAACTTTCTAATCAAATAAGCACAGAGTCTGAATCATGGATCAACTTCTAGCTTAATCCTGTTAATCTGGTACCAGTATGTTTGATTTATTAACAGCTACAGTATCTAGGAAATCTTGATGAACACTGTTCTCTCGAACCAACATGATATCCTTGACAGTGTGGCAAAAGATATGTGCCTGAAACATGGCAATATGTAAACGCAACAGATACTATAAGCCACGAGCCAAATGGATTTGAAGAACTAAGTGCCTGTCACACCCTTCAAAGGAAGTGGAGGTGACGTTTGTGTAGTCACAAAAGAAGACTAACTAAAAATATACTTAGGTACGTCCTACAGTAATGATCCACGTGTTTCTCTTTTGTTTTCGTGGAAAATTATCTTCCCAAACGCTGAAAGACAGACAACTTTCTTGTAAATAACACTTTTTGACAGTGATTACTTCTAAACGTGAATTTGTTTTTACAATTAGCTGAATTTAGTCTTCAAAATGAGCTTGGGACTTATAATACCAAAAGCACAACTACTAAGGTGGTTCCTCTACATGTAAAACTATTTTCGCAAAATATAACTGCGCGAAAACTCATAAAAACAACCCACAAATTATTATTCGCTTAAAGTTTGGTGCTACTTTTGAAATTCATACCTCAATTTTTCTTTGACACGGATACCTTTGACATACACCTGGAAACGCTAGCTTAGGGAGTACATACTCCCAGCAGCAATGCCTCGTACCGCATAGATGCGCCTGCAAAGCTGGTTGAACTACCCTACGTGCGATGCGAATTACGTTGTTTGTCTGTTTGGGCATAGAGGTGACTGCATCCAGTAATACACGCGATAATCACCGAGCTTAACACCACAAGGGTCTCAAAATTGCCTTGTTCGAAAATCGTCTTTATCTCTGGGCGTGACGATTGAAATTCCGTTCTTAAACTTGATGGTATTTCGCAAGTTCGTGAGGTAGATGTGGGTATCAATGAATTTGTTCATGTGTGAATTGTTAGTTTGGTGGCTTGTGCTTGGTTATCGGTTATTTGTATAGATTTCTGATGGTTCACTGAGACTGCACTTTTGGTAACAAAGAGGTTCACAAATATTTTAATGTATCAGCATTTGAAGAACCTAAAGTCTGATTATAAAATAAAGAGTCTCAATGATTGTTCTTCGAGAAAACTTATCATACGCCATATCCAGACTCAGTACTAGAAGCCAGACAAAGTTGCGGGCAGAAGTCATAGCAGTTATAAAAATAGACTCGAGAACATCTCGCACTTCTAATTTGTTCCATGCATGAGCAAGTTCCGCGAGACAGGCAGAAGCTACTTTAGATTTTAATCCTGGAACCACCGTCAAAAACTAGCGAACTAATTAAAGTTTCTCTAGATTTCAATTTCAATGTGACTCCTTTAAAATACAGGATATTTTAAAATAGACTAAGATTTGTAATTTAAAAAAATCTGTTCTATTTAGGTATATGGCTGCGGGTTGTTCGAAAGAGTTACCGCGGCCCTGGCGCACAAAGGGCTCCCGAAGGAACACGGTGGGTTTTAGTCAGTAAAAGTCTGACAATACCTCCCGCTATCACCCACAACGGGAGGGGTCATACTGATGATTTCCCATCGATGTAAAAAAGGTATATGGCTTCATATAAATATGCCTAAACAGAAATTAACATGATGTTAATAACAGTACGATTTATGTAGAGTAATTAAGAATACGTAGGTCATAAGTGGTGTAAACTGCTTGATTTCTAAGAAAGTGAATTAGAATTTTACTATCACACTTTGTTTTATGAGGTGGCTACACGTCACGCTAGATTAACAGGGGGCAAGCAGTTGCATGTCTGTAATAACGTAGAAAGGTTAATTTTGTTGTCATTTGTAAAATACCAGCGCTGTGAACCAAAAAATAAATGTATGATGCCTTAGGGAGTTCTACTTAGCACGCTACGAAAGGGGTGGTGTGATGTTTCAAAATTATTACAATTATAATTTTTACGGCACTGGTTCCAGATTACAGACAATGCAAATGAAAATTAAAAACATGTATATGGCATTATCTGTCAGATAGCTATCTAGAACTTTACCTGG
This sequence comes from Heliothis virescens, assembly GCA_002382865.2. NCBI lineage: Eukaryota > Metazoa > Arthropoda > Insecta > Lepidoptera > Noctuidae > Heliothis > Heliothis virescens. The sequence continues at coordinate 3,569,326 of NWSH02000525.1, read as the reverse complement.
AACCTCTGAAACATGCCCTTAGTGTCTTATTGCTGTATTTATGGATTTCATAACGGCGATGACGTATTTAACTTACGTTCTTCAAACATGTTAAAATATAGGCTTACAACCTGCTTATTATTTCACTAAATAATGCATGCAAGTAAAGTTATTGGTATATGCAATGGGTAATTTCTGGAACTATTGGACAGGTTCCAAACAATATATCTCTAATAGAAAGCTACATGGCCCCTGATTGCTGCACAAGTTTCGTTAAATAGACAATTAATGCCGGCTTAATATCATAGTACGTTGTAAAGCTACCATGAGTTTAAGGCAATAGCATTACAACGGAATTCAATATTCTGTCTATCCCTGGATTTGCTTACTAGAGATAGGAATTTAACATTACTTGTATGGGGCTAATGTCAAAATTCTATCTAGTAAGCAAATCCAGAGATAGATAGGTTATTGAGAACGGCCGTAAGTCGATACTCAATTCCGACTACCAAATCTATTTGTATGACCAAATTTAGTTGCTTAAGTAACCGTTAGAGGTGCTTTAAAGTTTGTCATACAATAATGTACCAAATCAGTATCAACAAATACTATTGCTTAAAAGTCATGGAAGAGGTACTCAAGCGCTAAAGTATATGTCAGAACATGAAACAACTTCGCTGGAAAACAAATGACTGACAGGTGAACAGATTGACATTATTAAAAGCATAACACGACGAAAATTACAAAGCTTCCTTATGAACAACCCTAAAAACTAATCACGAAAGTTGAAATGAGATTTGACAACAAAATAAATTGAATAACTTGCCTTTCTGAGCGAATACTTTTGCATTTTCCACATGATTGCTTGACCTTTTCGAAAGGATAATCGAAACATTATTCACTCAACTTTATCATCACTATATATTTTTAAAGTATTGTATGTCTGTCTGCGATGTACAAACTACAGCACATCAAGTTACCACAATCTGTCAAATTTCGCCAATAAATTTTCAACCTTATCGCAATGGAGGCAGGTTAATGTTTGACTGGTAAAATTTTATAGATTCGGGCACCGTGACTTGCCTGTACTTGTTGTCTGTACAAAAAAAATATTTATCATAATATTTTCATGGAGATAGACAGCTAATCAAGAGTAAAGAAGTGGTCAAGCGATCTCACAAAAGTCATGGAAAGGCGCTGAACGCATTTTACATAGCGTCTTTTTGGAAATCAACGGAGAGGTCTATAAATAATAATATATATAATAATATCGGGACACCTTTTCACACACGGTCGGTTAGCCCCATGGTAAGCTATTAATTAGCTTGTGTTATGGGTGCTAACACAACTGATAAACTACATATAATTACGTATATATAATTTTATAAATAGATACATACATATTATAACACCCAGACCACAGCCAACAAGCATGCTCATCACACAAATGTTGACCGTTCCGGGAATCGAACCCGGGACCATCAGTTCGGCAGTCCGGCATGGTAACCATTGCGCCAACGAGGTCGTCCTATAAATCAGCGATATATGGCTGACAGAGATATATTTAGACATTTATATACCTGAAAAGCCAAAACGCTAGTTTATTTTAAACCTACGGAATTCCATGCCGTAAACAGAAGTTTTTCCTCAAACATTCATCGAAGTCTTACTTAACGCAGGAGTGCTTTGCTATCGATCCAGAAGCCTTTTCTGTTCTAAAACACGAACTAGTTTAATACCGTTTGCAGTTAAAACTCCCGGAGAACGTATAGAAGCGTATTTATCTTAGAGCTGAGCCTTCTGTATGGTGTACACAGCGGTTTAACAGACTTCGCCAAAGTGAAACACGGTGCGGAAACAAGGATCTTTTTTTGTCTATTGATCGGAGTAAGACTGCGGAAAATCGGTTGATTTGGGGTAGTCATTCGGCACTATGCAGGAATATAATAGACTGGACAATTTGAGTTACAACAAGAACCATGCCAAGTGGTCCAAACATTAATGTCCACAACTGTACCTACATAGTTTCAAAGAATTGCCAAATATAAATAAACAATTTAATCCCTCTCTTTTAACTTTTCCAAAACTTCAAACCTTTCTTCTACATCAAAGTTCAAAATCAAATATCCGAATCCTGAGAATATTTCAATACACACAAAACTTACAGCAATAGTTGAAAACAAATCCACTTATCACCCACAAATCATAGGCACAACAATTTATGTTCCATAACCCTAAGATGCCGAACACTAGGCGTATTCAGGCGCAGTGTTAAAAGTGCTAAACTAATTCGAAACTTGGTAAATATATCAATAAGTTGCGACAACAAGTTAAATGGGAAAACTTGCCAACTAACCGCCGCCGTTAGTAGTACGTGACAAGTGAAACTGGGAAAGTAAATATATGAAATCTGTTTTGACTGCTCCCCCTTTGTAATAATTAATAAACTAATGAATTTGTGGATAGCTGTGAACACAAAAGATACGGGGATTACATATGATTGAAGGACGAGGCGTTTATTTTGCTATGTACCTACATCCCTTTGTGAAAGAGGGTCTGCTTATACAAAGGTGGCCATTGATTGTGAATAACCCTCATGATATGAGGAGTTGCTCATTCATTTGCGGAAGGTACAAAAAGTTTTGCAGGGAAGAAATACCCCCTGACCTCTACATTCCTATTGATCTCATTCATTTCATCTAAGCCGGATGGAAATGTCGGAGTCGATAATTATTATTCTATCTTTATTTCATAACAAAAATAAATTTTCTTTAACTTAAATGTCACACGAAATTACAATAAAATTAATCAATTTCTGTACCAGTATTTTTTTATTCAAGATTTTTAATTCCCGACTGAACGTGCATTTCAGCGATATTTAATCAAGATATTTTATGTATCGTAAAACATATTTACAGCGGGCGAGCCCGTGGGAACACCTACTGCATATAGGTATAAAGCATGTCCTGTATTTCAGCATGATGCACTTAAGCGAATAACCGAGTACGTACCGCGCCGCGGGCTTTGTGTGTCGCTTGAAATAACGACTTGCTGTATCAAGTAAGTTTTAATTTAAAATAGTAAACACATGAAATATGGAGGTAGCGGCACAAGTGCACATGTCTGTGTGCAGTGACCCACTTCCCTTTGCCATCTCGTACATCCCGAAGCCAGAAGCTAGATAGCAAAGAATGTTTCCTTTTGCTAAGGAGTTTCGAAATGAGTTGAAAAAAATAGTAGCGTAAAGGGTGTAATATTGGCAATAAACCAACAGAATGTAGCACATCTACAGTTTCTGGTGATATATGCAGGATATTCCGTTCGTGTGCGTCCACGTAATGATGTGCGTGAATCACACGCACCTGTGACTGGGTAATGGTTAAATATTTGAAAAGATTCCCGTGCAATGTTCCCGAATTGCTGACAAAAATACTATAGGGTTTCACAATTGCCTGAATCTGAACCGTTGCGTGTGAAACACATACATATTGAACAGAACGAATAGTTACTTTTTTGTACAAATGAACCAAAAAAAAAACTCGTTTCAATGTCCAAAACAAATTGATATTGCTTTCTATGTCGGCTTTTAAAACGAATGATGACTACCGGCAATTGACGTGGTATTACATATCTTAATTCCAGTCACTAAATATGGATCAATATTTTAAATGTTAAGTAATTCGAAACACTAGACANGTCGAATAGTTACTTTTTGTACAAATGAACCAAAAAAAAAACTCGTTTCAATGTCCAAAACCAATTGATATTGCTTTCTATGTTGGCTTTTCAAACGAATGGTCACTACTGGTAATTGACTTGGTATTACATAATCTTAATTCCAGTCAGTAAAACTGGGTGCTATATGGATCAATATTTTAAATGTTAAGTAATTCGAAACACTAGACACTGAATTAAGTACAAAAAAGGTCTGCCCATAAACATCAAATGTTCGACATGCTATTAAACCAAAATGACTCGTCATATCGACATCATCCCACCGAGACATTAGTCCAACCAATTTACTAGGCCTACAACATGAAAGTCATGCTCAAGAATAAGCAAGAAAACCTAGAGGGAATTCAAATATTAATTCACATTAACATTGACTAACTCAGGCACATTTCAACTCTAATCAAGCAAATCGATCTATATCTGTGACTCGCATTCTCTTATCGATTCGTCTATCATCGATACATTCTTTTGTATCCACTGCCCGTTTCTCGAGAGTATGCAAAAAGATGGATGAGTCAGCTCAGCAATGGATGATTCCTTATCAGATGTAGATGACTAATGGCCCAGTATTATATAGGATCGTGGTGACTGCGCAATAATGGGCTATTGTCCCTCTAATTGGCGTGACGGATGCCCTCCCTAAAAGATTAAGATAAACTAAAGGGCTTTGTCACAGCATATTGGCGAAACTATTGACGTCACAAAATATGTCGGTCTGTCCGCCATGTGTTTGGGCCCGTAAAGTCTTTTATGCATTTGTGGAGGCTTTTGTTCAGATTTGGACAATACGAATTCTCTGTAAAGCAATATTGGTTCTGGTATTTTATGAGCGGTCATAATGAAAAAGTTCTCAAAACATTTTTACGAAATGTTATGCGGAACCGGATTATTCGTGGGTAAATTACTTTTATACGTTAAAATTACATTTAAATTGTAGGCGAACAAGGCTGTAATTCTAAAATGTTAGCGTTTTAGACTCTGCGTTGAATAAAACATCTAAGCTTGCTAACTTAAAATAGTAGTTGTAATAATAGTAAGTTATGGGTCTTTAGGTTAAAAATATATGCAAGTTAAACTCGTATGCAGCTACAGAGCACTTCTACATATAATNGCAATTTACTAGGCCTACAACATGAAAGTCATGCTCAAGAATAAGCAAGAAAACCTAAAGGGAATTCAAATATTAATTCACATTAACATTGACTAACTCAGGCACATTTCAACTCTAATCAAGCAAATCGATCTATATCTGTGACTCGCATTCTCTTATCGATTCGTCTATCATCGATACATTCTTTTGTATCCACTGCCCGTTTCTCGAGAGTATGCAAAAAGATGGATGAGTCAGCTCAGCAATGGATGATTCCTTATCAGATGTAGATGACTAATGGCCCAGTATTATATAGGATCGTGGTGACTGCGCAATAATGGGCTATTGTCCCTCTAATTGGCGTGACGGATGCCCTCCCTAAAAGATTAAGATAAACTAAAGGGCTTTGTCACAGCATATTGGCAAAACTATTGACGTCACAAAATATGTCGGTCTGTCCGCCATGTGTTTGGGCCCGTAAAGTCTTTTATGCATTTGTGGAGGCTTTTGTTCAGATTTGGACAATACGAATTCTCTGTAAAGCAATATTGGTTCTGGTATTTTATGAGCGGTCATAATGAAAAAGTTCTCAAAACATTTTTACGAAATGTTATGCGGAACCGGATTATTCGTGGATAAATTACTTTTATACGTTAAAATTACATTTAAATTGTAGGCGAACAAGGCTGTAATTCTAAAATGTTAGCGTTTTAGACTCTGCGTTGAATAAAACATCTAAGCTTGCTAACTTAAAATAGTAGTTGTAATAATAGTAAGTTATGGGTCTTTAGGTTAAAAATATATGCAAGTTAAACTCGTATGCAGCTACAGAGCACTTCTACATATAATGTGAACTAAAAATGGCGATTTGGTAAAGGTTTTGCTTCCGTTTTATTAACGGAACTAAGTTTGAAAAAATAGAGCCCAACAAAAACATATTGTCTTCCAAAATATTATCTAATTTAATAATTTATCAACCCAATCCCAAACCAATGAATAACTTAGACCCCCANTGGTTCAATTTATGCAGTTACAGAGTATTTCAACTTACACTCTCAAATAAAAATGTCAAGCTGGTAAAGGTTTTTACTTTATTCAAAGTTCAAAAGAACTAAGTTTGAAAAAACAGAGCCCAATAAAAACATATTGTCTTCCTAAATATTATCTAATTTAATAATTTATCAACCCAATCCCAAACCAATGAATAACTTAGACCCCCAAAACTCATAACAGCTTCCATAATCCGCTACCGACAGCCCTTCCCACGAAAAACTAATAAAGTCATAACTAAACCGAAACACGGTCTAATCCGTCCAAAAACAAAAGTTAAACAGGACAAACAAAATACAAACAAAACTTATATTTTAACGTGTGCCCAGTAAATATAAAAAGCAACAAAAATGTAGGATCAGCCAAAAAAAATAGACTCGTGCAAAAATGTAATCACTATAAAATTGTGAGCCGTGTCAAAAGGTGAAAAGTGGTGAAAACTAAAAAGTGGTGTTTTAGCAGCGTCAGTGGCGGATGCGGACGTGTGGGGCCCGAAATGTCAGCCGCATGCTGCTGGAAACGCTTTTTGGTTTGACGTGAGACATGAACTGTGGCGGACGATGGTACAAATGACCCGTCCGCTGTGCGGATGAAAACAGGTCAACCTACCAGGATCTGTCAAATTTTACCAATCCAGCATTAACCTTCTACTAATGTGAGGATTGAAAATCGATTAAATAAAATTGAAAGATTGTGGTAGGTCGATGTGCTGGCGTCGTACTTAACGGATTGACTTTTCAAGGCATTTTATAATTTATTCCTAATTTGAAAAAAAATATGTTCGCTTTTTCTTTTATTTTAGTCAACATAATGTATTATGTTCACGTTTGAGTATGAATCAAAAATGGTATCTACTTTACTATTTCATATTCGCAGTTTTACGATTGTAGCACACAAAGGGAATTATTGTAAATTATGACTTTATATCGTACTTATTGTAACGCATACCATTAGGCACTACTCTTTTGTGGTGTAGTGAACCTAGTTACCGTCTGACAGCCGTTCTCAATAACATATCTATCTCTGGATTTGCTTACTAGAGATACGAATTTGGCATTACTTGTATGGGGCTAATGTCAAACTTCTATCTCTAGTAGGCAAATCCAGAGATAGATAGGTTATTGAATTCCACAGTAACTGCGGAAATCAATATTCTGTCTATCTCTGGATTTGCTTACTAGTGATAGGATTTTGACATTAGCCCCATACAAGTAATGTCAAATTACTATCTCTGGTAAGCNATTCGCAGTTTTACGATTGTGGCACACAAAGGGAATTATTGTAAATTATGACTTTATATCGTACTTATTGTAACGCATACCATTAGGCACTACTCTTTTGTGGTGTAGTGAACCTAGTTACCGTCTGACAGCCGTTCTCAATAACATATCTATCTCTGGATTTGCTTACTAGAGATACGAATTTGGCATTACTTGTATGGGGCTAATGTCAAACTTCTATCTCTAGTAGGCAAATCCAGAGATAGATAGGTTATTGAATTCCACAGTAACTGCGGAAATCAATATTCTGTCTATCTCTGGATTTGCTTACTAGTGATAGGATTTTGANGTTCGCAGTTTTACGATTGTAGCACAAGGGGAATTATTGTAAATAAATTATGACTTTATATCGTACCTATTATTGTAACACATACCGTTGCACTAGACACTTTTGTGGTGTAGTGAACCTAGTTACCGTCTAACTGCGAAGTTCAATAATCTATCTATCTCTGGATTTGCTTACTAGAGATAGAATTTTGACATAAGCCCCATACAAGTAATGTCAAATTCCTATCTCTAGTAAACAANTTAGTCTATATGACTTATACCATTCTCATTACCAGTAGCGATGAAATAGCCAATGAAATGTAAGGTTTGGTATGAACGTAACAGACCAAATAAGTGTTTACCTTCCCAATACAGTTCATGAAACAAAAAGATATACAAAAAAAAAGGTAAAAAAACTTTTTAAGTTAAACGGTTTTATGGTAAACAGCAAAATGTTGCAGATCAATGTACTAAAAGCTAAAAAATAAAAAAAAATTAAACATATGCATTGATTACACTAAAATAAAATCGTGGGGCACATTTTAACTGACGATTATAAAATATTGCACGTGCCCCACGATTTTATTTTAGTGTAATCAATGNACAAATCCAGAGATAGATAGGTTACTGAATTCCGCAGTAAGTCTATATGACTTATACCATTCTCATTACCAGTAGCAATAAAATATACAATGAAATGTAAGGTTTTGTATGAACGTAACAGACCAATTAAGTGTTTACCTTCCCAGTACAGTTCATGAAACAAAAAGATTTATAAAAATAGTCATAATAATAGATTACTTAGGCCGGGTTGTTCGATTTAACTTTAACTATAACCTAACCTTAACCGGCCGTCAAATGGCCGCCCATTGGTCACACAGCTGTCACGTCAAAAAATTGACCAATGGGCGGCCATTTGACGGCCGGTTAAGGTTAGGTTATAGTTAAAGTTAAATCGAGCAACCCGGCCTAAGTAATCTNGCTATCTTGGATTTTGTTTTTGTATACTGCACTGTATTCTACTTAACAAGCCCTTTCATTTGATATCCATATTGATGGGATTAAAAAAAAGTAAGTTGTCCGCGTTATTGTAGCGGCGGCCATCTTGGTTTTTGATTTTGTATACTGCACTGTATTCTACTTAACAAGCCCTTTCATTTGATATCCATATTGATAAGATTGAAAAAAACTAAGTTGTCCGCCATCTTGTAGCGGCGGCCATCTTGGATTCACAATAATATTGAATATGGATTATTNATTAAAAAAAAGTAAGTTGTCCGCGTTATTGTAGCGGCGGCCATCTTGGATTTTGATTTTGTATACTGCACTGTATTCTACTTAACAAGCCCTTTCATTTGATATCCATATTGATGGAATTAAAAAAAAGTAAGTTGTCCGCCATATTGTAGCGGCGGCCATCTTGGATGCACAATATTATTGAATATACATAATTGTATTGTCACCAGAATCAAAGGCGTATACCAAATTTCAGATCAATCGGTTGACGGGAAGAGGGTGAAATTTCACTTACTAGATTTGACGCACGAACAAAACAAACGGTGTGACCTAAATAAAACCGTTTAATTAAAAATAGTCATAATAATAGATTACTTATTGCATAAACGTCAGTAGCAGTAAAGGTCAATGTTTTTGCTCTTTTTCTTCATAAAAAACTATAGACAAAACATTTCACGGTAAGGTAGGTAATCGTCAAAAAATATTAGTTCGGTACAGTCGACAGCAAGTCAGTGTACCCAAATCTGTCACATTTCTGCGATCGATTTTCAACCTTATCACAATAGTGGAAGGTTAATGTTCGATTGGTAAAATTTGACATATTCGGGTAGTACCGTGACCTGCTGTTGTCTGTTCTAAAACCAATACTAATACCGGCAAAGTATTTTGCCTCTAAAAGACTCACCAATTTTTAGTCAACTGTTCTAGAAGAAGGGTTATGTTTTCATTCAATCTTATGTAAGTAATGTTTTTTCTTACATTATTCTCTAGAGCTTAAACAGCTAAATGTAATGAGTTTTAAATTACTATTCTTTAACAAGGTTTCTNGTTTAAATAAGTTATTATGGACTTTAGTATAGAGAATAATTTATTGTACTGCGATTTGCGGTTTAGTAGTAATGCTTGTAATATCGGTAAGTAATTGGTCCGTTATAGAATCTTCAAAGAGTTCTTAGTACGGCTAGTAGTATAATTGCATTGTAATTGCTTAACGAAAACATTATTTCAGTTTAAATTTTGGATTTAGCTATAAGTTTAGGTATATAAACGTGCTCACCAGTTTTACTCGTAGAGTTTTCTTTGCAAACATGACTTAATTGTATTAATCATAATTAAAATATTAATTTCACAGACTGTTATTTTAAAATCACTGCTAACTACATACGTAATTATTTTTTACTGCAAAATCTTATTTAACACAACGCCAATTGTTTGTTTTAACAAGCTTCTAAATTCAAATTTCATTCGAATTTCCTCATTTTTGATGAACTGTCAACAGCGTGTATTTGTTTCTTTTTTAAATGGCATCTTAGAAAAGGTTATGATTTATTTTTCTGTGATTTTTAATATCAAAAAGGTTTTATGACTAAATTAAAATCATTGGATGCTCAGATTTTACATTGCATTTAGGAATTTACTATTCCAGAGACCGAGACTTGTTAATCTGAAAAGAAGGCAAAGCAAATAGGAACTTGTACGGAGCTCCTTATTCGAAATACGGATGAAATCTACCGAAGCATATAATTAAAATCGTACTCCATCTAGTCATAGTGACTTTGAGCAGCAGAAACGTCGAGAAATATGAAAATCTTAATTATTATCACGTGAATTCATATTCACCCAGTCTGGGTGAATCGTTTGCTTTACCACATTAGTATTTGCAAACTTATGAAGGAAAAATACTTCTCTGAATTATGTGCATTTAAATCGCTTGTAAGAAAAGAATACAGTCAAGAAATGCTTACTGACATAATAAACGCAAGAGTTATATAAAAAAACAGTTAAATAAAAAATCTCTCATAGGAAATTCGAGCTTTAGCCTTGAAACCGGAGTAAACAGCCAGTACTTATAATAAAAAAAAAACGTCTAAACAGTCATAACCGCTATACTTTCGTTCTTGCACCAGCCCACATAGGCTCGAAACAATGCTCTGTGCGGCGTGACCGTCAGGCGTGACTACTACGTAGGTACATGTACCTACCATGTTTGTCGTACTCGGTACTATATGCCGCCGTAATGACGTCATATAACCCGCTATTTTTGGACCAGCGACAAACATTCCTCTATGCCAATAACCCTCATGCAGGTGCGAAATACTGGCCAAATGTAAAATGTAAAATTAACCTCCTATGAACGTAGCTATAGAAACGATGCAAGGGAAAGCTATAATGTGCTATAATTTGTAAACAGTCGTGGGCTATGACAAAAGAAAGTCACGACATAGAAACAACATTAAGGTAAAGCATTAAATACGCTCGCAGGACCTATAATTTTATAAGTTTCGCATAATACATAATATGACGGAATTTGCGGTGGGCGGCACCGTAAATGTACGAAAAAGTGCGTGATTTATAAAGTAAGAATCGTGTTTCCTTCCTAGTTACCGTTACAACAGTTGTTTATTTAAATAAAACAAGCTATGAAAAATTACTTAATAAAACCCTAATTTTTAGGGTTCCGTAGCCGAATGGCAAAAAACGGAACCCTTATAGATTCGTCATGTCTGTCTGTTTGTCCGTCTGTCTGTCTGTCTGTCTGTCCGTCCGTCCGTATGTCACAGCCACTTTATTCCGAAACTATTAGGACTACACAGTTAAAACTTGGTAGGTAGATGTATTATATTAACCGCTTTACGATTTTTGTACAAAAATAAAATAATAATAATATTAGGGGGAGCTCCCCATACATGGAACTGAAACTAAAATTTTTTTTTTTCGTCTAACCTATACTTGTGGGGTGTCTATGGATAGGTCTTAAAAAATGGTACTGAGGTTTCTAAAACCATTTTTTCCTAAAGTCAATCATTTTAGAGTAAGACACTCCCAAAGTGCCAAAATGTGTGTCCCCCCCCCTGTAATTTCTAAACTACCAAAGTGAAAAATCTGAAAAAAATATATGTTATAGATCTCAATAAAAACTACCAACCAAAATTGGTTTGAACAAGATACGGTTAGTGGTTTTTGAGATATAGCTCTTTTTCAGTAACCGCAAATTATAACTTTGTTATTCATATATTTGTGTTTTGGCTGATTGTGGGTAATAAGTACGTTTATTTTTCACAGATAATGGAACGGAACCCTTCGTGTGCGAGTCCGACTCGCACTTGTTATAATTTATCTTCCGCAGTTAACAATCATTTGTTACTGAAAATTTAATTTCAAATGACTATTTAATGCATTCAATAACAAATGGCCGCGCCGTAAAGGCCA
>NWSH02000525.1:3530898-3543581 GCA_002382865.2 Heliothis virescens | reverse complement strand
AATTTAAATGACACGTTATTTGCCGGGTTGGGGCGGTGCCGGTACAATGTGCCATGACCCTAAGCCTGTCTGTGCTGTGTCCGACCTTCCTTCTAATACTATGACCCGACCTCTCTCTCTGTAGGTAGAGTCGGATTATCATTGCAATATATCGAAGTAGACATCAACCACCTCAATCTGTAGAATGTCTGCAATAGATTTTCAACTTTATCACAATAGTGGAAGAATAATGTTCGATTGGTAAAATTTTACAGATTCAGGTAGGTTGACCTGCTGTCGTCTATTCCTGGCATGGTAAATAAGGTAACAAAAAAAAGCATATTTCCTAAGAAATTCTTTATTCCAATGTAAAAGCCGTACAATATGGACATCTAACTATTTCATAATTACATCCAAGTGGTCAAAGTCAGACAAAACAATTTTATTGTCATATCGCGAAGAAAAAATAAACTAGGTAATTTGTATGAACTTATATAAACAAACAACAATTGTTATAGTTAGGTACAGGNCCAATGTAAAAGCCGTACAATATGGACATCTAACTATTTCATAATTACATCCAAGTGGTCAAAGTCAGACAAAACAATTTTATTGTCATATCGCGAAGAAAAAATAAACTAGGTAATTTGTATGAACTTATATAAACAAACAACAATTGTTATAGTTAGGTACAGGCAACGGCAGGTCAACGTATACCAATCTGTCAAATTTTACCAATCGAACATCTACCTTCCACTATTGTGATAAGGTTGAAAATCTATTGCAGAAATTTGACAGATTGTGGTAACTTGATGTGCTGTCGTCTGTACCATAAGATAAATCAAGAATGGCGCATCTGCTCTCGGATGTTTCAATAATTATTAATTGTAAATAACATTTTATTCGAAACAAGGAACATCAAGTAAAACTTTTAGGGCGTTTCACAGGTTAACGATTCCATTAACAGCATATCACGACATTATAATCCTTATTTCAATGCACTTAAGACTCAAGTTTGATTGTCACTTTATAAGTGAGTTTCCATTAAAATCATAAAAAAATCATCCATTATGGTGGTACTATCCTTTGCTTTCCATTCAAGGATATCCTCACTTAAATTCACCAATTTTAATAATTTAATAGACACCCATTCATTCATAATACTAACTTTTATTTATACTTACCAGAACATTATGCATAAATTTATCTCTTTTTTGATAAAAAAAAAAACATTTCAGAATCCATTTATGCGTAGGAAAAGTCACTTGTAGGGCCAAAGTACTCTTCAGATTGTTCGGTTTTTTAGATTACAAGACAGCTTTGGCCCATTTACCTACTGTATTTTAGAAAAAATACTGTCAAAATCCATAAAATTATTTACCACCCAAACTTCTCAAAGACCGTACAGTTATACAATTATCATTTTTCTATAATTAATTATGTAGGTAATTTTTTTTACTCTTTCAAAATAATACTCGCACCAATTCATACTCGGTTATATTTATGCACTTAGCAAAAAATTTAGAATATTAAAATTGTAAATGTAACTAGCACATTCTAACTATATTTTCTAGGTAATCACTATATCGCCAGTACAAATGGCATTGCAGTCCTTTTCCTTTCATGTGTGTGTGTGTGTGTGTGTGATATGAATGTGTAGTTTTGGAAGATAAAAACATCCGAATTGAGAACCGTCTCCTTTTTGGGGGGTTAACCAACTTGGTTAACAATAAAAAACTTAAAAAAAAACGATTTCACAAAAAAACACTGAAATGGATAAATAAAACTTTTCACATGGCTCTAGAAGTCGATGTCTGCAGGTTTGTTGACTGTGTTTATTTTGCCACCGACTATATTCTTGGAGTCGGTTTAATCTTCAATATTTTTGCCCAAGCCGTTATTTTATCATGTAAATCAAAATTGAACATGAACAGGCATTTAAATGTAAAACATAGAAATAGTGTGTTTTAATTTTAGAAGACAAATTGAATAATCCTACGATAATGCGTGAAACCGCTAATGTTACGGCACTTGTAAAAATGTTTGACTGATGACGTCATATTATTATCACAACTCAGTTTCTTAGAACAAACTATGGAATTCTAGTAAAAAAAACTCTTTTTTAATAAAAAATTTTGTCCCGTGAGCAAAATTTTTTAAGATAGTGTAAGAATGGGCTCCTTTCTGATATTTTAGCATGAAGTTAGGACTTGTTTGCTATTGGTAGTCTAATTTATCGAGAAAGTTGGATAGGCTGTAACACAATGCTAGAACATTAAACATCAGGACCAAAATAATCTATAGGTATGCCAAGCGATTATCATGATGATCCAAGCTAAAGTAAACCGTCTTGTATGACAGATGTAATTGTAATGTTGACATAGTTCTCGTCAAACTTTTTGTCGTCAAGGAACAACACACGAGACTGCGCAAAACTATTTTTCAATACACTTGCCACGAAACTGTCACTTACCACATCGTCTACAGGCACGTAAAGTGCTATTTACCGCACTAGTGCGAAAACGTTTACACAGTCTTTTTTTTAATTTGAGCAAAGTGTACCCTTGATTATACATCCACGCATTAAAATGTATAAATACAAAATTTGATTGAAAGCATTCTTAATTTGAACGATTTACTTAGGTGGTGCCTAGACGGACAATGTAATTGCGAAATATTACGATAAAAATATTGTGTAGGTAATTATATTGTCCGTCTAGGCATCGCCTAAGCCTGACTGTCAAGTTGCAAATAAACGCGGGAAAAGAAAAACATTTATTTTGTAAAATCAAATCGAATGTGTTTGTTAATTATTGTAGTATACAATTTTACTGTTTTCATTTTTATTAGGCTGTTTGGAGTAGTGCCTTAGCCAGACTGTCAACTTACAAACGCAGAAAAAATAAGATTCATCCATAGCTAGTTTTACAACATTGTTATTGTTGATTTACACATAATGAAATCGAATTTATTATTTATTTTCTCTTTTTAAGTGTATTGAAAAACATCGTTTGGCACACGTGCGGATTTATCATTACAGTTCTCGGCTAATTGACGCCCTCGCCTTCGGCTCGGGAGTCAATCCCGCCTCGACTGTAATGACAAACTTACCGCACTTGTATCAAAATGTACTATTTAGGTATCAACGAGTGGTGGAGATTCGGGATATTGGTCACATACGCTCACTTGTGCTCGGATTTGAGTTGGGGACCACCACTGACTACCACTACACTATGAAAAATTTGAGAGCATTAATTGCCCTCCCGTTACGTGGCAGTGTGTAAAGTCACATTATTTTGTATTTCGTCAATACCAACATACCTAATATGTACATTAAAAGTAACTATTTATAGTACATATACAAAATAGATGATACTGACTTATGACAATACCTTAACCTTAGAAAGCTTTGTACATGACAGCGTCTGTGTATAAACCAAATAATTGAAAGTAAAATAAAATAATAAAACTCACGCCAACGGCCTCTTGTTCACACACGTTTTTCTGCCGTAAAAATCTACGGAAACTTCACATGTACAGACGACAACAGGTCAAATTACCTTAATCTGTCATATTTTACCAATCGAACATTAACCTTCCACTATTGCGAAAAGGTTGAAAATCTATTAAAGAAATTTGACAGATTGGGATAGGTTGATGTGCTAGCGTCTGTGCGTAGACACGGCAGTCAGTTTTGTATGAGTTACGTTAAAAACGTGCCGTGAACAAGGCATAACGTATTTTTGATGTGCCGTGAACAAGAACTCTAATAGAAAACAAAATAAAAAATAAAACAAAATTATATTTTGTTCATTTATAAATACAAAAACTTACAATAAATAATCCCGTATCAAGATTTGATGAAAGAACTAGGTGAACAATTGAGGATACAGTTTATTTTATATAGCTGGTAACTCTGCGGCAGAACAAAATAAAATATACACACTACGTGAAATCATTCATTCTAAACAAGATACAATATCGTATCGCATAACTATCGTTAGTTTTTAATCACAATAGTCAACTATCGTTAGTTTTTAATCACAATAGTCAATAAGATATAGAAATATGATTTTCATTAAGTTTGTACTACTCTCCTCCAATCTATCACCTAATGAGTCCATTTTCACCGACATCCCCTTCATAATAATACCATCAAGCTATGACAAGTTTGACAAAAAAAGGCTCTTGAAGTTTATCTTAACGATTAGTTGAGATATACCGCGTCTTAAAGACTGCCTTACGTTTGCCACCGTCTTTTTTTTCACGGTTCGTATTTATTAAATTGAAACTGAAAATATCCTCGAAATATAACTGTTTCATGAGATACAGACTAAAAACTTAATTAAGTTTCTATCAAGCTGTTACATCATATTTGCAAATACATCTACTAATACATTTTTATATAACCTGTGCTAAAAGAAAGGGTAAGGTCGATAAAAATAGACACACCATCATCAATCTTATTAAGTAGCTAGTACACCGGCAGCCGTTTAGTTAAACGCTCATGTTTAACGGCCTGATCTTCCGATGGCTGTGTAGACAAGGCACTTGGCAGAACTTGCAGTTATCGTATTCGAAGGGCACTTTAGGTAGCTGGTTACCGCATAGGAAACAACGTTGTTCTTCTACTGGTACTTTTTTCTGTAAAAGATAAATAAAAAATACACTCATAAATAATAAATAATAATAATAATCGTTTAAAATTTGAAAAATACAAAGGAGGTGTGCGGCACTCTGATGCAAATAAATGACTCTCTGGTCAACTTGCTCTAGCAAACAGTATCGTCAAAAATTTCCGCGGAATTTTCAACATTTGGGCGCGAACACATGCTAGCAGCGAATTCGCGGCGACACGTACACATTTTATATGCGCGAAGAATTTTGAACTGAACTCACCAACACACATGCCTAGCGCGGTGAGTATGGGTAGATCCAGCTTGGGGGAGGCAGCAGTCCAGCGTGGACGATTTTAGGGATGAATTATGCTAGACCGTAGCGTGCGTCGGGACACGGACGCCGCACGGTGTAGCATAAACCGCATCATACAAAATTTTCGTCGAGTTTTAAGTCCGAGCCTCGTCCGTGCCTCGCCCGGGGCACGGCTCGCACCCACCATGGTCTAGCATAATTCATCCCTTAGACTGACGACGCACAATCTAGGTGGAATATCGCAATAATATTATTAAGAACTTACCTTCATTTCATCGGGCAGCTGTAGGAACTTGGCAGCTTTCAACTTGTCGACCTGTCTCTCTTTCTCTCGCTGTCTTTTCGCTTTCTTCTGTTGAGCTTTCTTCTCTTTCTCTTGTTCTAATTGCTCAGCCGTCACCGGCCCGGGAATTTGAGACTGGAATTAAAATATTCCGATTTTGGAAAAATCTTTACTATGCTAATGTTATATAGATTTTTCGTCAATCGCAAGTAATTTTTATTTTGAGTTTATCCGTCTTGTTATGACGAGTTCTTCCGTGTTTCAGAAGACAGGATAAATTAGTGGGTCCCGGCTGTCATTTGAACATTTTCGGCAGTCGTTCCGGGTAATCAGAAGCGACAACCGTTCTCCAACCAGTCAGTCAGAGTAGTGACAATCAGTCTTACCAAGAGGTCTGGTAACTGGGTTGAGGAATTCAGACAGGTATTCGCTTCATAAAAAACACTGGTACTCAGCTGCATCCTGTTAGACTGGAAGCCGACCCCCACATAATTGAGGAAAGGCGAGGCAGTTGATGACAATCGCAAGTAATATACCTTAGCATAGTTATATTTATCAGGATGTTGCGCTTGGAACAGTCGGAAAGCGATCCTAGTGTCCTGGTGCGGTGTGGCAGCGTACGGCGTCTGCAGACCATGGTTCTTGATGCACGGGTCCCCGCCCGCTGATAGGATCTGACTACAAGTTATATGTGCTTAGGATTATTTATTTTAATAAGGACTGATTTTACATGAAAAATTCAGTTTTATATTTTTTGTTTTTTTATGGTAATATAGTCTTTGTATGTATGTAAATAAAGTTTTACTCAAAAACAAAATACGGAAAAAAACACAAATACCATATCACTCGCTCCCCACTAATATCATAGAAGTGACAGATTGTGAAAGATGTATGGATGTATGTTCGTAAAAACATGTATAATTCAGGTATAGAATTTGATGAAACTTACCTCTAACAGCTCATAAAAGAAAATAACTTAAGACATTTTTATCCATGTGCGGGAAAGAGTGCCCTTGAGGCGCAGGTGAAACCGCGGGCGGTAACACGTTTATAATATAATAGTTTTAAGAATGTTTATGTTTAGTATGTATTTATAGTATGTTTAAGTTTTTTTTATATAAATATAGTATTGTATATATTAATATGGGCCTTGATGCCTGAAATAAATGGAATAATAATAATAATATAAGTACGCATTCTACTCACGTGACCATCTCAGGCTTAGCAGCGATCGCGGCTTTGTGCAAGGCAGTGTTGCCATCAACAGGATCCTGAATGTTGCAAGCTGCTTGAATATCCCCCTCCCAACCTTCTAGAATCGTGTCCAGTGTTGTGTAGTCTTTGTCCATGATTGTTCTCCACATCTGTAGGAAAGAAATATAAAATATACAGCTGAACTGAGAACCTCCTCCTCCTCCTCTTCTTATTTGGAAGTCGGTTGATAATGGTGTAAGAAACGAGTTACATTACAGAGAAGTGTCCCTGAATAATTTTAAGCGGGTTTTGTAGCTATTTGCGTTACGTCATCTACTAATCATCATACTAATATTATAAAGCTGAAGAGTTTGTTTGTTTGAACGCGCTAATCTCAGGAACTACTGGTCCGATTTGAAAAATATTTCAGTGTTAGACAACCCATTTGTTGAGGAAGGCTTAAGGCTACTTTTTATCCGGGTGCGCCGAGTAGTTCCCACGGGACGCGGGTGAAACCGCTGGCGGAAGCTAGTCAACGATAAAGAGGATTGTTTTTTGTTTCTTTATTATTGGCTTCGAAACTAAAGAACCGATTTGAAAAATACTCTGATTGTTGAAAAGCTACACTATCTCTAGGTAACATAGGTTATATTTTATCTGGATACGGGAAATAGTTTCCCCGGCCGAGGCCTGAACCACGGGAGACACCAAGTTGCCAACAGATTTATTCATACGTTTTACTGATAAAACTATATCTAGTGCATACCTTTCTGAGATTAGCCGAGATCTTAGGCGGTCCCTTCTTAATCGATGTAACCGAAGACTTATCTTCCAATTTCTTAGTCTTCTTCTTCTTCTTCAACTCTTTTTTCTCCACTGTCTCACTCTCACTTTCAGTTTCCACACAACTGGCTACCGCACAGTCGTTTAAGAGGTCCTTCCGTGAGTTCGTGATGACCCCATTGGTACTCTGTTCGGATAAGGTCTTGATCCAGTCGGCTGGGGTCTCGGAGTCGATGTAGCAGGGACCCTCGTCCTCGCTGGAGGTCACTTGGGTTGGTAGCTCGCGGGGTGCACGCTCTCTGTAATTGTGATATGAAATGGTGATTTAAAGTTGCGGGATTGGTAGTTGAGATAGATCAATTTAAGGTTTTGCACTTGAAATTATGTAGCTATGTGTCTTTTTACTACATTTTTTTCAGTGCCAATATTTCCGTATCAAATGCAGCAAAAAACAATGTACAAAATACAAAAATTACTATCTAATATTTAGCATAAAAAAGCAAAATGTCAAATATGAAACTTGGAGGGTGTGTTTTCAGTTCAATCTATTTTTTTAACTTCATATTGATAAAATACTGACTAACCTCGACTTAGCTCTGTCGAAAACCTTAGGGGGAGGTTTCTGCGCCTTTTTCGCGCGGTCTGCGATGCTGACGTCAGAATTGGTCTTAACGGGCACTTTGCCGCCCGACAACGAAAGCAAAGCTTTTTGGAAGTCTTGCAACGAATCTGCGAGTTTATATTTAGAATACATCAGATTTTTGTCGGGTCATAATAATGCAGGCTGTATTCCGAAACTAATCTCAGTATTCTGGCCAGTGTTAGTAACGTCATGACTCGACGCCATATTGTACTAGTGAGACAAGTATGACGATGACGTGACGACCAATGGCCAATATGCTAAGATTAATTTTGGAACACAGCCTCAGTAAAACCTCTCATCCTTTGACAAATAAACTTACCATAAACTTCAATACTGGCCAGAGTCTGGAACACTCTTTTAACCTCCTTGAAGGTAGGTTTCCTTGTAGGGAAGGGTAACTGCCTAACTCTTGGATCTTCCTTTCTTAGGGGCGAAGGTTTGCCGAAGATCGCAGCCTGGTTGACAGCCCCAACGGCTCGGTAGAACACCAATGAACAACCTTTAAGGTCTTCATTCCAGCCCACTAAGATGTTTTGGACATGCTATAAAAAAAATATCGTTTAATTGGAACATTAAGGTTTAAGGTCACAAAATAAACGTCAGTTTTTTTTTAAACAGCTGTTTAGTATGAATTTTCACGTTCAATTTTAAAAATAAACGGTTGTTTTAAGAAAATCTGACGATATGTTGATAGCGAACTCCGGCATGCCTATACCTAGTCAAATGTCACATTTTTTTTAGTATGTGGCCTTGTGGCACTTAAATTTTTACTATCGCTTGGTTTAACTATATCAGTTAGTTAAGGAGAGTAACGGCTAATTTCACAGGTTCCAGACACAGTTCTTGATAGCTATCTGACAGATAGTGTCATAGAAATGTTTTTAATTTTGATTACTTTTCTATGGCATGATGTCAGATTGCAATCTAGAACTCTATCTCGAAACTGTGATACTTATTATAGACAACAGACGGGTCTTAATCGCGATGAAATTATAAAGGTTTACGATACCTCTTTTCTCCCGACGTTTCGGCCGAATTGCACCGAGCGTGGTCACGGGTAAACGTCGGGAGAAAAGAGGTATCGTTAACCTGTGAAACTGGCCGTAAGACTTAGCGATTATAAGTGACATTCGAGTACACTGCTCCGGCATTCCAAATACACAAAATTTCTTTAATAACATGAATATAAATAAAACAGCTTATCTGAAGAACTTTTCTTTTCATTTATTTTATTACCTTTTTATTACATACGTGCAACACATATTCGTGCATGTTCAAACGTGCAGACACATATTTGATAATATGCATGCATGCAACATAGAAATATTACATTACACAGATAGATAATACACAAATTATCATATAGAAACATTTAAATAAGTAGATATTAAAATAAAGGATAAGGGGACAAAGCTTCATTTGAAATAGTATTCTTCTCACGTCAACAAAATTTTGAAAATGTTCTTTTTCTTGTCGCCTATCTTTTATAGCCAATCGGTATAACGTTCAACTTGAAAGATGCCCAAAAAAGAAGTAGACACTAGACAGTCGTTAAAGTAAATTATTCTGGTACCTTTCGAGGCACATAATCCAGGTATAAAAATACATACGTACATAGTAGACACAAAAGCTGCTTACAGAAATAAACATTGTATTCTAAGCTGTATGGTAACATTTATTCTGTGAAACTGGTAACACTGCACCGTGCATACGAAACTATTTAAAACATCGAGTAATTAATACTCTTGGGTCTTAAATTTTGAGACGAAATTTCGAAAAAGAACGCATTTTTCCGTTGTTCAGACAAAAATCCCGAATCAGCCAATTGTCACATAATTTCTTCATCAACGATGCACGGTGCACACCATTGCACGGTGCTTATAATGATGGAACAGCATCCGCCGAGCATAACGTAAGAGAGAGGTTGGAACAGACTGATGGAATGGACTGACGCCAGACTGATCGTGTAACCCCTGTCTAACGCACTCGATCAGTCTTATGCCTTGTTTACGCTCGCTGCGTGCACATCACTTTCTATCACTTGCTCATGCGCCATGGCAAGATCAAAGAAAGCACGGTCACACTTACCATCAAAAAATCCTCTTTGCTGTACTTGAACCGCTTCAAGATTTGACCAGAATACCGGGGCGCTTTGGTCGTCTGCTCCAGTCAATGAGTGAATGGAAATATGAATGAATGATGACATATATTATTATGATGATAAGACTGCTAGGATTCACTGATAAGGGTTTTCTCAGTATCGATCAAAAAAATATTAGATATTAAGGGTTATTGATTAATAAATCTACATTGGGTTAGACAAACATTGTTAACTTTTAGCATAAGCAGACCAAATCATTAACCAGAGTTCATCCTGATAACTAGCGGGACTTCCACACCCTAGAACGCATAAATGGATATATTAACAAGCTGGTAATTAAAATCAGAATTACGCATTAGTAGAGGGTTACGTGGGGGGGCAAACATTATGAAGTTACTGTTATTCCCAAATACCCAACAAAAAAGCAAATTTTTTGAAGCCTCACCTGAATCCAAGCGAAAAACTCGTTGGTTATTTAACTATGCACAGGCTTAAACCTATGTTTATTAGGTAAAACCTATTGCTGTATGCAAAAGCCTATGTTATAATAATATTCCCAATAATATTTAAATAAGATGAGTTCGAGAGCTCTTAAACAAACGCATACCTAATTATAAAAATAGGTATACTTTTGAGCCCTTTAACAACAAAAATGCTTACCATATAGATAACTCGTAAATAAAATGCAGCAGGATTAGATTCCGAATGTGTGTGCAATCAAAACGAAGTCAATAAGACGATAAAACCAAGTTATACTTAAACAAAACCGCAGAGGACCTATAGTTGAACCCAGGGAGACTCTCGTACCAACTACAAGATAATGCAAAAGATATTTCCAGTATCAAATCTGAGTCTCATGGTAAGTACCTCTCGTCAATGTTAAGAAGCTCGCAGTAAATGTAAAAATGTAAAAAAGGAAAGCCAAGTTCAATACAAACCCTATGCTTGGTTACCTCAGTTAATAATAAAATATACAGTTGTGGTCATATAATTAAGAACGGTTAGGTACATGAATGTGTATTTTTTTAAAGTAGCGTCATATAACATAAAGAATGTATGTTACTGTTTTTTTATGTTATAGCAAAATACTGCCATGTTGATTGTACATACATTGTGCATATTAGTAATTAAAAAAAATAACAGATAATTCCTAGAGAGTACCTAAATGTAGAACCTGAACGCGGCTCGTACTCTTACCGGCTGGTCATATAATTAAGAACGCTGAATAATTTTAGATATTTTTTTATTCTTATAAAAAACACCGTTGTGCTAGGTGACTTTTCGTATAACTTTGGCGCCATTAATTACTGTGAAATAATTAAAACGTGTTTATCCCTTAGTTGAAAATGGAAAAAAAAAAGTTGTGACCAGCCTACCAGAGAAATTACAACAAAACTTCGCGAGAATGTGTGGGTCCCATAAAACCATAGCAGACCATCCTTAATGCTTCAAAAACATGATTTTCCATGCTATAAAACATTTCAGAATACATAAAACTACTACAAATAAAGCATGTGAGCCTAGAAAGAGGAAGACAACTCCTCGAATGGATAGAAAGATAGTTCGTTTGGCCAAGCAGTATCCATTTAAAGGGTCAAATTAATTAAAAAAAATGTTTTTTGTTAAAAACTACCGGTCGGCAATCCGGGCAGCCATGGTACGAAGATGTTTGGTAGAAGAAAAGTTATTCGGGGCGATAGCGCGAAAGGTACCCATGTTGACACCGCGTACTAGGCGTGCCCTTATTGAAATTGCAAGAAGGTATGCAAACTGGGCAGTTAAAAAATGGAAAAATTACCATTTCTCTGACGAAACTTAAGTAAATAGAGTTGGCTATGATGGAAAACAGTATAAACGACGCTCTGCAAATAAAGCATTTGATCCAAAATTCACAAAAGTGACGCTAGAGCATGGCGGTGGAAACATGATTTGGGGATGCATTTCTGATAAGACCGTCCTGTAAGATTCATAGAAGGCAACATGGATTAATTCAATACTCTGTAGGAAACAATGTCACTTTATGCTGAGGACGTGCTACCTGTTATTTGGACATTCCAGCACGACAATGACCCTAAGCATACTGCACACTCAGTAAAGGAATTCCTTGGCTCACAATCTGTTTCAGTCTTAGATTGGGCATCTAACAGTCCAGATTTGAATCCCGTAGAGTAATATGACGTGAAGTTATGAAAAATATTTCAAATAGGCAGTGTTGCAATCTATGAGAACCATGTGCGGTTTTTTTAGAAGTATGGAACTCCATTTCTATTGAAAAATGACAAAAAAATATAGAATCAATAACGTCAATGCAAGGTAGTAATCAAAAGCCGTGAATATGCCACTAAGTATTAATTTTAGGCTTAAATTGTATTCACAAGCTGCCTACATTACAAGTGATCCTAAATGGCGTAACTTCATTAACTATTAGATTAATTTAATGCTATTGTCGAAAAATTATAAGATCGTTCTTAATTATTTGTCCAGATTCGTTTCTTTCTAAATTGTTACTGTTTTTATTAAATGTACATAATCTAAAAAAACTTGCTTGTATTATATGTTATTTTTCGTAATTTTGTGAGCTTTAGTTATGTGTATTTTCAGTAAGCCAACAAATTACTTCAAAGTATTATCTAACACAGAAAAAAAACATGTTTGATGAGGAACTCTCTAAAACTAAAAATCGTTCTTAATTATATGGCCACAACTGTATATAAAACATTTTTTTAATCCTGATAAAAACTGGCCAAGTCATATCTTGTTCCTATAAA
>NWSH02000525.1:3500259-3513066 GCA_002382865.2 Heliothis virescens | reverse complement strand
AGTTGTCATTATGCGAATTTGTCATTTTAAGAAGTTGACATTGTGAGAAGTGGACATTTTGCGACCGGTTGTCATTTTGAGAAGTTGTCATTATGAGATGATACGGTCTAATTTATCGAGAAAGTTAGATGGCTTCTAACACAATGCTAGGTCCTTCAAAATCTGGGCAAAAAGGAGCAAAATAATCTATAGGTATGCCAAGCGATTATCATGATGATTAAAGCTAAGATAAACGATCTTGTATCACAGGTGTAACGTTGACATACTCGTAGTTCTCGCCAAACTTTTTGTCGTCAAGGAACAACACACGAGACTGCGCAAAAACTATTTTTAACCGACTTCCCAAAAAGGAGGAGATTTTCAATTCGACCTTATCTTTTCTTTTATGTATGTTACCGATTACTCGACGATGGCTGGACCGACTTTAATTTTTTTTTTAGGTGTCAACGAGTGGTGGAGATTCGGGATATTGGTCACATGCGCTCACTTGTGCTCGGATTTTAGTTGGGGACCTCCATTGACTACCACTACACTATGAAAAATGTGAGAGCATAAATTGCCCTCGCGGTACATGGCAGTGTAAAAGTCACATTATTTTGTATTTCGTCAATACCAACATACCTAATATGTACATTAAAAGTAACTATTTATAGTACATATAAAATAGATGATATAAATGATACTGACTTATGACAATACCTTAACCTTAGGACGAAAGCTTTGTACATGACAGCATCTGTGTATAAACCAAATAATTGAAAGGCAAATGAAATAATAAAACTCACGCCAAGGGCCTCTTATTCACGCACGTTTTTCTGACGTAAAAATCTACGGTAAATTCATCGTATGTACAGACGACAACAGGTCAACTTACCTGAATCTGACAAATTTTACCAATCGAACATTAACCTTCCACTATTGTGATAAGGTTGAAAATCTATTGAAGAAATTTGACGATACCGCGAACAAGGCATAACATATTTTTGACGTGCAAAATACGTGCCGTGAACAAGAACTCTAATAGAAAAAAACAAAATTATATTTTGTTCATTTATAAATACAAAAACTTACAATAAATAATCCCGTATCAAGATTTGATGAAAAAATTAGGTGAACAATTGAGGACAACAAAATTTAAATAAAATATCATTTTAAACGAGATGCAGTATCGCATCGCATAATTATCGATAGTTTTTTTTATCACAATAGTCAACTCTATTGTCAGATATAGAAATATGATTTTCATTAAGTTTGTACTACTCTTCTCCAATCTATCACCTAATGAGTCCATTATTACCGACATCCCTATCTAATACCATAAAGGTAAAATAAGCTCCTGAACATTATCCAAACGATTGGTTGACACATCCCGCGACTTAAAGACTGTCTTACATTTGCCACCATCTTTTTTTTCACAGTTCGTTTTTATTAAATTGAAACTGAAAATATCCTCGAAATATAACTGTTTCATGAGATACAGACCAAAAACTTAGTTAAGTTTCTATCAAGCTGTTACATCATATTTGCAAATACACCTACTAATACAGACAACAGCACATCAAGTTACTACAATCTGTCAAATTTCTGCAATCGATTTTCAACCTTATCACAATGGAGGTAGGTTAACGTTTGATTAGTAAAATTTTACAGATTCGTATACGTTGACCTGCTGTTGTCTGTACATTTTTACCTAACCTAAGCTAAAAAAAGGGTAAGGTCGATAAAAATGGACACAACATCATCAATCTTATTAAGTAGCTAGTATACCGGCAGCCGTTTAGTTAAACGCTCATGTTTAACGGCCTGATCTTCCGATGGCTGTGTAGACAAGGCACTTGGCAGAATTTGCAGTTATCGTATTCGAAGGGCACTTTAGGTAGCTGGTTACCGCATAGGAAACAACGTTGTTCTTCTACTGGTACTTTTTTCTGTAAAAGATTATAAAATACGTGAGATTTTAATAATTAGCCAAGATTTTTATTTGAGCTTACTAAGACTCATGTTATAGGAGTGACACATGTCGAGAAGGCGTTATACTTGTGTATAGCTCTAACCTCCTCTTAATACGGCACTGAGACGCTCATAATTACTTGCAATAGTCTACTCGCTCTAGTAAACCGAATGAAATTGCGTGCAAGCTAAAAAGTCGACGCGCATTTAATATGCGCGAACAATTTAGAGAATATTATTAAGAACTTACCTTCATTTCATCGGGCAGCTGTAGGAACTTGGCAGCCTTCAACTTGTCGACCTGTCTCTCTTTCTCCCGCTGTCTTTTCGCTTTCTTCTGTTGAGCTTTCTTCTCTTTCTCTTGTTCTAGTTGCTCGGCCGTCACCGGCCCGGGGATTTGAGACTGGAATTAAAATATTCCGATTTTGGAAAAATCTTTACTATGCTAATGTTATATAGATTTTTCGTCAATCGCAAGTAATTTTTATTCGGAGTTTGAGTTTGACCGTCTTGTCATGACGAGTTCTTCCGTGTTTCAGAAGACACGATAAATTGGTGGGTCCCGGCTTTCATTTGAACATCTTCGGCAGTCGTTACGGGTAGTCAGAAGCGACAACCGTTCTCCAATCAGTCAGGATAGTGACAACCAGTCTTACCAAGAGGTCTGGTAACTGGGTCAAGGAAGTCAGACAGGTAGTCGCTTCATGAAAAATACTGGTACGGAGCTGCATCCTGTTAGACTGGAAGCCGACCTCCACATAATTGGGGAAAGGCTAGGCAGACGATGAGAATCGCAAGTAATATACCTTAGCATAATTATATTTATCAGGATGTTGCGCTTGGAACAGTCGGAAGGCGATCCTGGTGTCCTGGTGCGGCGTGGCTGCGTACGGCGTCTGCAGACCATAGTTCTTGATGCACGGGTCCCCGCCCGCTGATAGGATCTGACTACAAGTTAAATGTGCTTAGAATTATTAATTTTAATAAGGACTGATTTTACATAAAAATTTCAATTTTATATTTTTTGTTTTTTTATGGTAATATAGAGTTTGTAAGTATGTGTGAAAATAAAGTTTTACGTAAAAACAAAATATGGAAAAAAACACAAATACCATATCACTCGCTCATCACTGGTATTATAGAAGCGAAAGATTGTGAAAATTGTATGGATGTCTGTTCGTAAAAATATGTATCATTCAGGTATAGAATTTGATGAAACTTACCTCTAACAGCTCATAAAAGAAAATAACTTAAGGCATTTTTTATCCATGTGCTGGAGAGAGTGTCTTGGGGCGCGGGTGAAACCGCGGGCGGTAGCTAGTTTAAAATATAAGTACTCATTCTACTCACGTGACCATCTCAGGCTTAGCTGCGATCGCGGCTTTGTGCAAGGCAGTGTTGCCATCAATAGGATCCTGAATGTTGCAAGCAGCTTGAATATCCCCCTCCCAACCTTCTAGAATCGTGTCCAGCGTCGTGTAGTCTTTGTCCATGATTGTTCTCCACATCTGTAGGAAAGAAATATACAGCTGAATTGAGCATCTCTTATTTAGAAGTCGGTTGAAAATGGTGAGAGAAACGAGTTACATTACAGAGAAGTGTCCCTGAATAATTTTAAGCGGGTTTTGTAGCTATTTGGGTTACGTCATCTGTACTAATATTATAAAGCCGAAGAGTTTGTTTGTTTGAACGCGCTAATCTCAGGAACTACTGGTCCGATTTGAAAAATTCTTTCACTGTTAGATAGCCCATTTATCGAGGAAGGCTACTTTTATCCGGGTGCGTTCAGTAGTTCCCACGGAAAAGCGGGTGAAACCACTGGCGGAAGCTAGTCTAAAAAGAATGTTGTTTTTGTTTCTTTCTTTGTACCTTTGTGCTAAAGGCTCCGAAACAACAGAACTGATATGAAGAAGTTCTTACACTATCGGAAAGCTTTATCACCCCGGGAGACTTACGCTATAATTCACCCAGTTACGAGAAGTAGTTTCCACAGGACGCGGGAATGACCTAGTTACCAATAAATTAATTGATTTATTGACAAGAGTTTATAACTAACCTTTCTGAGATTAGCCGAGATCTTAGGCGGTCCCTTCTTAACCGATGTAACCGAAGACTTATCCTCCAATTTCTTAGTCTTCTTCTTCTTCTTCAACTCTTTTTTCTCCACTGTCTCAC
This sequence comes from Heliothis virescens, assembly GCA_002382865.2. NCBI lineage: Eukaryota > Metazoa > Arthropoda > Insecta > Lepidoptera > Noctuidae > Heliothis > Heliothis virescens. The sequence goes on along the minus strand of NWSH02000525.1, from coordinate 3,508,941 downwards.
TCTCACTGTCAGTTTCCACACAACTGGCTACCGCACAGTCGTTTAATAGGTCCTTCCGTGAGTTCGTGATGACCCCGTTGGTACTCTGTTCGGATAAGGTCTTGATCCAGTCGGCTGGGGTCTCGGAGTCGATGTAGCAGGGACCCTCGTCCTCGCTTGAAGTCACTTGTGTTGGTAGCTCGCGGGGTGCACGCTCTCTGTAATTGTGATATGAAATGGTGATTGAGTGCGGTACTCAATATTCTGTCTATCTCCGGATTTTTTACTAGAGATAGGAATTTAACATTACTAGTATGGAGCTAATGTCAAAATTCTATCTCTAGTAAGCAAATCCAGAGGAAGACAGGTTATTGGGAACGGCCGTTAAAGGTGCGGGATTGGTCATTGAGATAGATCAATTTAAGGTTTTGCACTTGAAATTATTAGTTGTCTTTTTACTAGTTTTTTTTTTTTTTCAGTACCAATCTTTCCTTATCAAATACTGCAAAAAACAATGTTCGAAATACACAAATTACTAAAAGATGGTATAAAAAAGCAAAAACATGAAAGTGGGACGGTGGGTTTTCGGTTCAATGTATTTTTACTTGGTATTGATAAAATACTAACCTTGACTTAGCTCTGTCGAAGACCTTAGGGGGAGGTTTCTGCGCCTTTTTCGCGCGCTCTGCGATGCTGACGTCAGAATTGGTCTTAACGGGCACTTTGCCGCCCGATAACGAAAGCAGAGCCTTTTGGAAGTCTTGCAACGAATCTGTGTATTAAAACGTATTATTTTATTTTAATTCATAATACATAATTGTTTTTCTACTATGTTCATTAAGTCATAGTCAGTAAGATCTATTTTACTTTGAAAAGTAACTTACCATAAACTTCAATACTGGCCAGAGTCTGGAACACCCTTTTAACCTCCTTGAAGGTAGGTTTCCTTGTAGGGAAAGGTAACTGTCTAACTCTTGGATCTTCCTTTCTTAGAGGCGAAGGTTTGCCGAAGATCGCAGCCTGATTGACAGCCCCAACGGCTCGGTAGAACACCAAAGAACAACCTTTAAGGTCTTCATTCCAGCCCACTAAGATGTTTTGGACATGCTATAAAAAAAAAACATATTTTAAAATTGGAATATTAAGGTTCGAGGTCACAAAATAAACGCCAATTTTCTGTAAACAACTGTTGTTTACAACGAATTTTCACGTTCAATTTTAAAAGTAAACGGTTGTTTTAAGAAAATCTGACGATATGTTGATAGCGAACTTGGGCATGCCTATAGTCAAATGTCACATTTTTTAAAGTATGTGGCATTGTGGCTCTTAAATTTTTACTATCGCTTGGTTTAACTATATCAGTTAGTTAAGGAGAGTAACGGCTAATTTCACAGGTTCCAGACACAGTTATTAGATAGCTATCTGACAGTTAAAGTCATAGAAATGTTTTTAATGTTGATTACTTTTCCATGGCATGATGTCATCAGTTTGCTATCTAGAACTATATCTCGAACCTGTGAAACTTATTATAGACAACAGACGGGTCTTACTCGCGATGAAATTATAAAGGTTTACGATACCTCTTTTCTCCCGACGTTTCGGCCGAATTGCACCGACCGTGGTCACGGGTAAACGTCGGGAGAAAAGTGGTATCGTTAACCTGTGAAACTGGCCGTAAGACTAAGAGACGTAAGGCCGGGTTGTTCGATTTAACTTTAACTATAACCTAACCTTAACCGGCCGTCAAATGGCCGCCCATTGGTTACACAGCTATCACGCCAAAAAATTGACCAGTGGGCGGCCCTAGCGATTATAAATGACATTCAAGTACACTGCTTCGGCATTCTAAATACACAACATTTCTTTAATAACATTAATGTAAATAAAACAACTTATCCGAAGAATTTTTCTTTTCATTTATTTTAATGATCTGTTTTATTACATACGTGCAACACATATTCGTGCATGTTCAAACGTGCAGACACATATTTGATCATATGCATGCATGCAACATAGAAATATTTCATTACACAGATAGATAATACATAAATTATCATATAGAAACATTCAAATAAGTAGATATTAAAATAAAGGATTAGGGGACGAAGCTTCATTTGAAATAGTATTCTTCTCTTGATAATAAATTTTGAAAATGTTCTTTTTATCTCCAATCTTTAATAGCCAATCGGTATAACGTTCAATTTGAAAGATGCCCAAAAAATAAGTAGACACTAGACAGTCATTAAAGTAAATAATTCTGGTACCTGTCGAGGCACATAATCCAGGTATAAAAATACATACGTACATAGAAGACACAAAAGCTGCTCACAGAAATAAACATCAGATTCTAAGCTGTATGGCAACATTTATTCTGTGAAACTGGTAACACTGCACCGTGCATTTGAAACTGTTCAAAACATCAAGTAATTAATACTCTTGGGTCTTAAATTTTGAGACGAAATTTCGAAAAAGAACGCATTTTTCCGTTGTCCAGATAAAGTCCCGAATCAGCCAATTGTCAAATAATTTCTTCATCAAGGATGCACGGTGCACACCACTGCACGGTGCTTATAATGATGGAACAGCATTCGCCGAGCATAGCGCACTCGACCAGTCTTATGCCTCGTTTACGCTCGCTGCGTGCACATCACTTTCTATCACTTGCTCATGCGACATGGCAAGATCAAAGAAAGCACGGTCACACTTACCATCAAAAAATCCTCTTTGCTGTACTTGAAGCGCTTCAAGATTTGACCAGAATACCGGGGCGCTTTTGTCGTCTGCTCCAGTCAATGAGTGAATGGAAATATGAATGAATGATGACATTATATATTATTATGATGATAGGACTGCTAGGATTCACTGATAAGGGTTTTCTAGGTATCGATCAAAAAAATATTAGATATTGAGGGTTATTGATTAATAAATTGTTAACTTTTAGCATAAGCAGACCAAATCATTAACCAGAGTTCATCCTGATAACTAGCGGGAACTTCACACCTTAGAACGCATAAATGCATATATTAACAAGCTGGTAATTAAAAGATCAGAATTACGCATTAGCGGAGGGTTACGTGGGGAGCAAACATTATGATGTTACTGTTATTCCCAAATACCCAACAAAAAAGCATATCTTTTGAAGCCTCACCTGAATCCAAGCGGAAAACTCGTTGGTTATTTAACTATGCACAGGCTGAAGCCTATGTTTAATAGGTAAAACCTATTGCTGTATGCAAAAGCCTATGTTATATTCCCAATAATATTTAAATAAGATGAGTTCGAGAGCTGTTAAACAAACGCATACCTAATTATAAAAATAGGTATACTTTTGAGCCCTTTAACAACAAAAATTCTTACCATATAGATAACTCGTAAATAAAATGCAGCAGGATTAGATTCCGAATGTGTGTGCAATCAAAACAAAGTCAATAAGACGACAAAACCAAGTTATACTTTAATAAAACCGCAGAGGACCTATAATTGAACCCAGGGGGACTCTCGTACCAACTACAAGATAATGCAAAAGATATTTCCAGTTTCAAATCTGAGTCCCATGGTAAGTACCTCTCGTCAATGTTAAGAAGCTCGCGGTAAATGTAATTGGTGAAATTACTACTGGAATTGATTCCGAATTAAACACACTCTGCTGAACAGTATCAAAGGCTTCTCTGAAGTCATTAGACTGCTTTCTTACAAACTAACCTTTGCCAGTAGGGAATACTTAAACCAAGGTTTAGTTAAATTAAAAGTGTTATTAATACTCACCGCAAGAAACTGCTCCTGATTATATCTTCGCAAACTAGCCCCGGCCGACTTAGGAGCATTGCCGGTCTGGTCCCTAGTACTTTGTGCCATTCCTTGACCTCTCCGCGTGGTGTAAGAGTGAAGGGTTTTATGAATGGCATCACTACCACCAGTGAAAATACAGCCAGCGAAATGACCGCCGGAAACCATGAGGACAGCCCAGCGACCAAAGCCGGGGCTTAGGAGTTCTTTGACTCGACGAGCCCAGACGTGACCCTCGCCGTCAAGTGACATTTCTTCCTGTAATGAATTAAAAATATAATTTTTAGCTTTATTATCTTTATAATGTTCTTATATTGATTTGAAAGTATGATTAGAAGTTATATTAAAATACTAGCTTCTGCCAGCGGTTTCATAAGCGTACTTTGGGAACTACTCGACGCACCCAGATAAAAAGTAGCCTATAGCCTTCCTCGATAAATGGGCTATCTAACACTGAAATAATTTTTAAAATCGGACCAGTAGTTCCTGACATTAGCGCGTTCAAACAAACAACCAAACAAACTCTTCAGCTTTATAATATTAGTATAGATGTTCATTTTTTTTCTGGGATTAACAGGAACAGACACATACAAACAAAGACAGAACTAAAAATTGATTTTGTAAAGGTATGTTTATTAAAAGTTGTAAATATACGTGTGTTTACCTTCCGGTGATGTAGCAAACAGCGGTAGATGCAAAACACCTGCCCCTTAGGGTTGCAGTAGAAAGCTTTGCAATGTCGAGTGGCGGCTGCAAACAACTCTGTGGCTGTTGTGTTAGGGTTATCATCCCCTTCTGAATCACTTGCTGATACATTGGAACTTTCATCTGTAAATAACATAATAAATAAATATAACAAATGAAGCAAATATCAATAAATTTTTATTTATGAATAAATGTCAGGGACACATATAACTTAAATAATTTAAAGATGATTATGACACATAAGATTTCCCTTAATAGCATGCCTTCATTAAAAATGCATCTATACATAACACTACTCAGAAAAGATTTACTTTCCATTTTTCATTTAAAAGGTATGAAAATGGAATTTCAAATTATAACTACAATAATAACTAAAGAAATCAACATGCATTGACTTATATTGAATTTATTTAGAAAACTTTCTCAAGTAGCACTAAGATAACAAACCTTGACGAGAATTATATTCTCCAAGTGAGATAGGTTTCCTTCCAAACAGTTTCCGTTTCAGATTGTGCGTGTGCCAATGGTGTTTGTAGTGGGCAGTTTGCTGCGCTCTGCTCGTGAACGGTCCCACACCACAGCAAGAACAGCTCATACCGTCCGATCCTCGTAATGTGAGGGCACTTAGACGAGTCATCACACTCTCCTCGTCAACTTAAATTAGAATATAGAAATATAATTTGAGGATATAGTAAATTTCAGGGTTGTTAAAAGTTACTATTATTGTTTTATTTAGCATGCATTATAACTAAAGATGCAATTGCCAATAACACCTAACTTATAAATAGACTAAAACTTTATTTTATTTTATTCTTCAGTGTGGCATGCATGTATGATCACCTAACAAAATCTAGTGTCAAAGTTTCCTCAATCAATCAGTCAGCTAAGCATCACCTTACATAGAAATGTAACAACAACTGCCACTAACTGTGGAATTCAATATTCTGTCTATCTCTGGATTTGCTTACTAGAGATAGCAATTTGACATTACTTGTATGGGGCTTATGTCAAAGTTCTATCTCTAGTAGGCAAATCCAGAGATAGGTAGGTTAATGGGAACGGCCATAAGTAACACTTGCATATTTACTTATGATGTATATTATTAGAAGTATGTACACAATTAAATTACTACAAAGTTTATCACAAAAATATAGTATTCATTTATCCAGTGTGTTTATTTAACCTAATTATGAAATGTTTCATTCATGATTCGGTTACAACTTTACTACATAAGTTATGAAATACCTTGAAGTAAGTACCTAATATGAAATATCGTAATATGATATCATAGATTAGCATTAGCATTGTATCATTAAAAATTAACATCGATTTTCCTTGTTTCGAATATTTATTTTTTATTCATAAACTTTTGATGCCTGAAGATTTTTAGAAATAAAGTGTTTACGGTATTAATTGACTTACCAACTGGTGGCGGGTCCGTAAGCATAATATGAGCAACTTTAGCATCTTGAATTAACTTCTCAATTTCATCTAAATCGTATGTTTTCACGATCCTACTGCGAACAAACTCGGTTTTCGACGCCATTATAGGTTATAATATTTATAAACTGCACAAAATTAATACAAACACTTCCTTCACATGGCGGCCCTAACCAATAATGAAAAAAATAATGTTGTGCAATATACTTTTGGGAATCCTGGTGATTGTAATGTAAAACAGTAATTATTTAATTACATATTTGACACTTGACAGTTTTGATCAATGAAACGTGACTCAATGACAGGTGACATTATCAGGGTTTCCAGCTCTCAGACAAAAAATTACATCCACCACCAATTTATCTAAATTAAATGATATACTTCTTTACTGTTATGATGATTTCCTGCTTGACAATTCTGAATTTTGCCTGTCATGGACGTTTACCTAATAAAAAATAAAATTTAATAAAAGCTTGTAACTAAAAAGCTTTCAAAACATTTATGAATAAATTCTTCAATCGCCATTTACTTAGTGCTATTTTGCATTAGAAAATGGAAGGAAGATTGTTTAATGTTTGTAGTGTCAATCATAATACAAATTTCCCGAGAATAAGGTGAATTATTTAAAGATGGTAACACTACACAACTGTCTATTTGATACTGTCATGAAAGAGCACAGATAGCAGGTAGCATAGAGAGTCATAAAGATTTTTCAGGATTCGCCGGATTTTCCAGTATTACAAAATAATTAACTTATTTTCAGACTTAGGTAAATTGACATAGTACAGACGACAGCACATCAAGTTACTACAATCTGTCAAATTTCTGCAATCGGTTTTCAACCTTATCACAATGGGGGTAGGTTAATATTTGATTGGTAACATTTGACAGATTCGTATACGTTGACCTGCTGTCTGTACAATTTCAAAGTAAACTAAGCTGTCAATCGTAATTTATTCAGCTTTAGTCACATCACACGGTCGAGTGCTGACATCTATCTTTACATTGCAAAACTAAATACATCACACAAAACGTGTATCTATCTTCAGACACTAGATGACACTAGACGATCAAATTACAAAGAGAAGAATACCCCGGCCAGTATGGCAGGTTCCAGATAAAGTTCTAGATAGCTATCTGATAAATAATGTCATAGGAATATTTATAATTTTGTCTTTTTAGGGTTCCGTAGCCGAATGGCAAAAAACGGAACCCTTATAGATTCGTCATGTCTGTCTGTTTGTCCGTCTGTCACAGCCACTTTATTCCGAAACTATTAAGACTACACAATTCAAACTCGGTAAGTAGATGTATTACATTAACCGCTTTACGATTCTTATGTAAAAATAAAAAATATTAGGGGGGGGCTCTCCATACATGAAACTGAAACCAAAAATTTTTTTTTTCAACTAATCTGTAGGTACTTGGGGGTGGGGTGTCTATGGATAGGTCTTTAAAAATGAGATGGAGGTTTTAAGATATAGTACCTATATAGATAGAGTAAGACACTTTCAAAGTGCTAAAATGTGTCCCACCCCCCCCCTCTGTAATTTCTAAACTACCAAAGTGAAAAATCTAAAAAAAATATATGTTATAGATCTCAATAAAAACTATCAACCAAAATTGGTTTGAACGAAATACAGTCAGTAGTTTTTGAGATATAGCACTTTTTCAGTAACCGCAAATTATAACTTTGCTATCCATATATATGTATGAAAAACAAAGTTATTTTTTGTTGCCGAGAAATGATCGTGTTTTGGATAATTGTAGGTAGTAGCACAGATTAGTAGTAGGTACGTTTATTTTTCATAGACAATGGAACGGAACCCTTCGTGCGCGAGTCCGACTCGCACTTGGCCGGTTTTTTTCTATGGCACTATCTGTCAGTATATACCTACATAAGAATCCTTGACCTTACTTGCCTTCTTAATACATATAAGTACTTACCTAATTTGATAGTAAGTAACTAACTGTCAGTCGCTCTTCCACGCCAATAGGTACTCCTGAACCGATTTTAATGAAATTTAGTTTACAGGTAAGTTTGACTAGAGCCTGAGAAAGATCATAAATCCATAAATGACATAGGCTATCTTTTGTGCGGATGAGTGGAGTAGTTCCTAGGATGAAACCCTGTGGTGACCCGCTGAAAGGTAGTGTAGAATCTAGACACGCGGCAGCGTGTCAAGCCAAGTTCAAGCAGACTGGCTGGCAAGCGCCACGTGTATATTTACACGAACCATTTGGTGCCACTTTTTACCCCTCCATAACTCAAAACCTATTAAACGTAAACACTTCAAACTACGCGTGTTTCATTATGTCCATAAGGACACCTAGAAGCCCAAATTTCATGAAGCTAGCTCAAACGGTTATAAAGATATGAAGGTCCAAAAGTCGTAAAATTCCCACTGACTGACTGACTTATAGTACCTAAACCTAACCTACTTCCAGATAACCTAGAAATATGAAATTTGGAACCTAGCTCGGTAATTGTGTGCGAGCGTAGGAAAAAATCTGAAAATAGAAAAAAGTTAAAAAATAGGGGGGGTCCCCATACAACTTCACACGTTTATTGTATACCCCCCCTAATTTTAATATTTTTTAAATTTATAGTATTTCTTGTTATAGCGGCAACAGAAATAAATCATTTGTGAAAATTTCAGCTTCCTAGCTATCACGGTTTATGAGATAGGCTTAGTAATACGGTCCCATTTTACCCTTTGGGTACGAAATCCTAAAAAGAAAACTATACAGCGGAAACGCAAGAAAAAAAAT
>NWSH02000525.1:3474429-3497115 GCA_002382865.2 Heliothis virescens | reverse complement strand
TTTTTTTAATCCTGATAAAAACTGGCCAAGTCATATCTTGTTCCTATAAATACATATTTGGATTTTGTACAGAACTTGGTACTCATTTAGATCTCCATTCTTTTTGCGGCGAAGCCCACAACCAAGCATAGGTTTTGTATTGAACTTGGCTTTCCTTTTTTACATTTATGTTTTTGGTGGGATAAAGAATATACTTAAAGAGAATTTGCTCTAGAGCCCTATTGATGGTTAGTGTATGTGGTCCATAAACTTTGAAGGTAAGTATTAGGTAGGTACGCTCATACCTAATGCGTACCAGCATGCATCAGAAGTACCTGTTTTCTTCTACTAAATTAATTTGCTACGTTGGCTAGCAACAAAGTTAGTGCTAGATGCTAGATTTTGTAACCAAGATATAAAAGTTATTACAGGTAGATAGAAACCTAACTATAACCTTCAAATTAGGTACCTACTACTTATTTGAAGTTCTTAGAAAACCTTCACTGAACTTCGGAAAAGGCCTAATTAACTGAATCACAATCTAGACATCCACGTTCCTACGCATTATCCTAACACCTACAGCCGGGTAGATCTCAATTAATTATTTCTTGGTATGCCCAATAAGAAATCAAATTAATCAATTTCTCCTAAAGAACTATAATACCATCCTACACGGTTATAAATTCGTTTGAAATTAGTAATAAAATTAGCTATTTAAATATTCACCGGCAATTTATTTCACCATAAAATACGTAGGAAAGTACAGACAACAGCAGGTCACGCAACCCGAATCTGTCAAATTTTACCAATCAAAAATTAACCTACCAATATTGTGATAAGGTTGAAAATCGATTGCAGAAATTTGCCAGATTGTGGTAATTTTATGTGCTGTCGTCTGTATCTTACTATTGAGCAGCCATACTGAGGAATCGTTACAGGCAACCCACTCAGGCTTACCGCTATGAAAATATTCTGTCTTGTTGTTATTTTCTTTAGTAAAACGGATGGAAAAGTACCAGACCATGAAAAGAGGGAGTTTTGTGACAATCTGACGTGCGGTGAGGACGATAACAAGGTCTGTGGAGTGAGGTATGAAGAGGATGAAGTTATATTCAGACTCTTTGATAACGAGTGTCAGCTGATGCTGTATGGGTGTCAAGTCGATGATAATGAAAGTAAGTCTTTCTGCCATTGAAATCTAAAAATATTTATAATTTCTACACATGTATTGTGAATGTTCAACTATAAATAACAAGAATTTTAATAGAGATAATGATGGCGTCCTAGCCGATTGCCGGCCACGGCGACTGTTCTCATATAGGTAAGGAGATCAGCCAGCTGCGCAGGATATATTATAGTGCACAAGCATTTGCGCAGACAAAGGTGCACTCGCTATTCCCTCACTCTCATAATCCGATGGGTCGGTAATCAACTAGAATTTTAATAGATCTAACGTTATCTAATGGATGGGACAACTTCGATGTTAGATCTAGACTCGAACAGAAATAGAACCAGTAGAAAACCACCTACTTTTTTATATTAGGTAAGTACGAGTACCTAAAGCTACGCATTGTTTTAGTAGTTGCCTTCAAACCACACACACATTATTTATCTTTATAGACATTATTTATCTGGTAGAAGCATCAAAAAAGCAGTCCGACACGACCTTAAAGAAATCAAACGCAACGCCCCCGCACTGTAGACTAACTGCGGAATTCAATAATCTATCTATCTCTGGATTTGCTTACTAGAGATAGAATTTTGTCATTAGCCCCATACAAGTAATGTCAAATTCCTATCTCTAGTAACCAAATCCAGAGATTGATAGAATATTGAATTCCGCAGCAAATGGTCGGCTGAAAGTGTTCCCAAAAGTTGTCTGACAGTTTATTTAGAATGTAATTGTGATTTCAATCAAACTTTTTAGCGGTTTTAAAGTTTTACGACAGATCATGCCATAGAAAAGTAATCAAAATAAAAAAAAACTATGGCACTAAGTATCTGTCAGGTAGCTATCCAAAACTTTGTCTGGAAGCTCTTACACTGGCCACTAGTGGAACACTGGTGGCCAGCTTCAGAGCTTCGTAAAAAGATTTCCTTTAAGAAGACCTTCGAATTAAGTACGTACTACTTACTCAATAATCATGTATAATAAAAACCACAGGTATTTCTAACGTAATTAATGACAACTTTTCAATATTTCTACCAACTCTTAAAATGCGGAAAATTCATCGTAAAAAAGAAAAACCGCAAGCATAACAGGTTTCCATCATACGCCCGTCGGTGCATTTTGCCCTACGCGTCCTGTACAAAAATGCAATTATGTGACATACTTTATAAAATATAAGGGATATGGGCTAGGTATGGGTAATGACTGGTTGATATTATACCTTGTAACAGTCATATAGGCCTAATTTGTCGTTGATTTAAAAGCCGTTGTAACTATATAAACTTTATTTCGTAGTTACATGAAACATGCATTAGGTAAACTTACTAGTAACTTACCTTTAACTTGTAATTAATGTAGAGAATACAATTAGCTAAGGTTAAGGTGAATGCGACCACTAGAAACGGGAAATTCAAATATAAAATGTTTTTTTCATGTTTTACCTAAGTTAACATTCAACATAAGGCGTGATCTTATGATTGGCGGTTATAATATCCCACAAAGTAATTTCTGATGTCCTTGTTTAACTCCGAAACTTCTTACAATTTAAATGTAACTGTAAAAAACGTTTTATTGCGAAATATCATAGTTTCGTCAGTTACATTTGAATATTTGAATTTCCCACTTCTCGTGGTCGAATTCAGCTTAAGTAAAGTTTACCTACCGATCTTTGTATTTTAAAACTCATAAACAAATATCATTATCTTCCTGCCCTATTCACAATTTTATTTGGACTGATGAACAAGATAATGTAGTGAAAATTATAATAACAAGTATGTAAGCAGCCAGCATTCTTTCTAATCATCGTAGGTATTGCCTACCTAAGTCTATTTCTCTATTTTAGGCCTTACAAAGACTGTCTGTATCTACCTGGCTGTCTACAAATACTTCTACAGGTCCTTCTTTGTAATTTGTCACTATATTGATGTGCTATCGGAAAACATACAGCATTACCTACTGATGAAGAAACTGTGTATATTTAGGTACAGACGACAGCAGGTCAACGTATACGAATCTGTCAAATTTCTCCATTGTGATAAGGTTGAAAATCTATCGCAGAAATTTGACAGATTGTGGTAACTTGATGTTCTGTTGCCTGTACCTCTATATTTGGTCTTACTTACAACCTCCTTAGATAAGTAGTAGTTCGAAGGAATACACGAAGGAAGTCACGAGGAGGCAGATATGAAATGATACTGAAAGGAAAAATGCCCACCCGCAATTTAATTTTCTCCTATTATCTAGACCCTTTCTACTGCCCCTCTTTCATGTTCAGTAGATAAGTATCTGAACTAATCTCCTACTACCTAACTTAGGCAAAGCACTTAAAACAAACTTACAATGCTATTCGAAATTAGAGTTCACGATGATATACAGGCCTGTATTTCTTAGTCTTGCACGAAAAGTACTGAATCTAAACCAATTTTTACGGTTTAAGAAATTTATTTCACTCAAAAAAATACAATTATGAGGAAAAACATATTATAAATTAAGCTAAGGATAAGCGACAGTTCCGCTCGGAGATAAGTGTAAACTAAAGATACATGTAAACATGTTATAACAAAAGAATATACTCATTTGTTGCACAAATGGTGCTTTAACAGCCTTTTTAAACATAAGTAGTTAAAACTTACTACATTTTTCTACAACCTGTGTGTGCACCTACCTAGACCAGTACCTACCATATTTACAGACAACTAAAAAAACTCTTTGAATGCATCGAGTCTGGCGGGTCACTCAATTATTCAAGCCCGTACCAAAGCTTCAATTTAAGCCTTGCACAATAAAGAGCTTATATTTTCACAATAGCATCGGCAACCATCACCCTCTGCCTTCAAACAATAGCATACCATCGAGACTCCACCGTATTAGCGATTCGGCAGATACCATAAAATACAGGTTCAATAAGAGTAACCTAGGCACGCATTTATGAATGCATTCGGTAGGAAATAATCAAAAGCAATGAAATGAAATTGAATGTTGTCTGTGAATGTTCCCCCTTTTTTTTTACAAATCGCGCTCTTCGCGTCAGTAGGGTTTCGTCGTCCGTATTTAGGGAAAAGAAAATATAATCTGTACTAATTTATGAAGCTATAAAATTTATAAAGTTGGTTTGATAATTTTAACGCACTCATCTCAGAAATTAATGTTACGATTTTGAAAAAATATTTTATTGTTAGATAGAATTTGTTGAGGAATTATTGAGGAAGGTCATGGTCTTCATTTAAGCGGTTACTCAGAGTTTCAAGAACACACTCCTTTCAAACATAATAAACATAAATACCTGCTTAACTACTAAACACGCCTAATATAATGTTATCAAATAATTACATCTCGCAATTAAAGTACTGATAGATTTATCAGTAACTACCGAAGTGCCCTATTATTCATGCACTCTGCACCTTTGTTTTACAGTACACTCTAACTACTATTAGTTTGGCAAAGGGGAGATGTAAGCCGACCCATCACCCATCTCCCTATTGACCAGACAGGTTATTTCATATAGATATACGTAGGTACAGACGACAGCACATCAAGTTACCACAATCTGTCAAATTTCTGCAATCGATTTTCAACCTTATCACAATAGTGGAAGGTTAATGTACGATTAGTAAAATTTTACAGATTCGTATGCGTTGACCTGCTGTCGTCTGTACCGTCAATCCCCCGATTTCAACCTCATGCTGAATTAATACCTGCGAGGCGCATTGCCGAATTAGTTTATTGCAATATCAATATTGGGATCTAATAAAGTGACAGGCAGGGAATTAATATATTTTGATTAGGTTTAGAATTTAATTCGGATAAGTCCGATTCAGTTATAGTGGTAGACCTTAGACGTGCCAGTTTTCATCTGTGACTCGTATTTGGACTATATTGGCAAAGAAAACCAATGTAAAGTAATATCATAGTTAGAATATTGTAAGGTCTTCCTAGACATGGCAATTTGTGAGTGATGTGACATGATGTATTAATGGAGTATTAGGGTAGCGATATTTTTTGCGATCATTTCCACAATACTGACCTCAAAAAACTTGAAAAAAATTTAAACGAATTGGTAAGACAACGGGATTTCATTTACTGCAATTAAGTACAACAATGAAATAAGCAAGTTTTTAGACACTACTAATAGTGAATCTTATGTAGATATGTACCTATCGTTGTACCCAAGTTGTATCCGTAGGTTCCAAGATTAATGAAGAGATGATAATGATCTCAACAGAAAAGTGCGTAATATCCTCCATCCAATATTTTATCTTACCTCTACGTAAGTATAGTAAAGAAACTACCGTGCAAAGAAACTACAACGTTCCTTTTCACATAACTTAATGCATAACGCATGCAAATATATAAAATCAAATGAGTTTGTTCTTGAACCTTATTAGAATTGACATAACTATATTTAAAAACAGAACTTTAAAAGCCCAATTTTACCGTCAATATAAACGCCAGTTTACTTAAAACAACTGTTCACTAGTTAGTGTTCACTCTGAATTTTGACGTTGAATTTTTACCTACTACAAAAAAATTTAACAGGCGATCGTCATGTGTTTAAGAAAATTTTGTATGGAGAATTTTCTAAAACGCGTGTTATTTTTTTTGCAGTAATTAAAGTCTGCAGTTGTTTTAAGAAAAACTGACTTTTATGTTGACAGTGAACTTGGGCCTTGCAGACGTAGACTAAAGTTTTGAGAACACAACTTGATGTCCATTACGATATTAGAAAATGAATGAAGCATCCTTACACTGGAAACTTAAAATAGGATCTCAAAGTGAGTGCTGTGCTATTTTAGCTGCATTTTCGAATAAATAGTGTCCTTCTAATTTAATTAATAATATCCTTGTGGGGAATGGAGATATGTCATAAGGAATCGGAAAAATATATTTCAAGAAAAAAACCGTTGGTTGTTTATTTTTTTGTTAAGTTTCTTGTTGAAAGTCTATTTTGATCTTGGTGAACGTTTTTCTTTTATTCATAGTACAGACAGGCAGGTCAACGTATACGAATCTGTAAAATTTTACCAAACGAATATTAACCTTCCACTATTGTCATTAAGTTGAAAATCTATCGCAGAAATTTGACAGATTGTGGTATCTTGATGTGCTGTCGTCTGTACAAACCGAACAAAGCTCAGATAAGAAATATTGTAACACCCAATTTTGTAACTACCTACATTGTATGCAAATAAAACAAAAAAATTCTAGTAACCACAAGAGTACCACCACAGGTAACGCAAAACTGTACCGCGAAGTTGGCGCCTTAGCACTTTTTGACAGAAGTTGTCTCCCGGTTACCATGGCATCCCGTAAACAATCGGAATGCAACCTGTTGCCACAATGCTCCAAATTAACTCTCTTGTGGCCGAGGGTAAATCTGTTGACGCAACAAACAAGGGTCTTAAGGGATTGCCACCGTTTTGGCCGAATTACTGCGGATCCCTGATCGGAAGCTATTCCAGCTGTGTGTCTGTTTATGTACCTATGCACCCTCGTAACGCCTGAACCTGAACTAGTGATGCGGTATTAGTTTATGAATTTATAAGCTTTTGTTTAAGCGAAGAGGACTTTTTAAGTGTTTTAGATCGAAGTGACGGCGTAGTTATCAGGCTTTGAATTCATTGAACGAGATACCTACTGCTCGTTTTTTGAAGTCGGTTGTAAGTAAGCTATTAAACTCCAAAACCTATTAATTAGGTAATTAAATAGAAACAGTGCTAATAATATTGTCACTCAAAAGTTGCCTATTTAGGCCCGGGCGGTACCCAAATAGGCCGCCCACATAGACACACGTCACTGCACTATTTCTTAGGTCGATTAAATTATATATTCTCTGTTATCATTTAAACAAATCGGACAGATCAGCACTGTCTTAAATATTCAAATTTTGCAACAGTTATTCATAAAATTAATACTTAAATAAATAAGTTTAACTTAAATACATTTTGAGCCCAAATACATGCTCTGTGTCCACATTAATCGTATCGATCTGAGTGCAAAGCGTCAAATATTCAAAGCTGCGGGCGACGGAAAGTCTTCGCCTAATACCCTACATACAGTTGTGGCCATATAATTAAGAACGATTTTTAGTTTCAGAGAGTTTCTCATCAAACATGTTTTTTTTCTGTTAGATAATACTTTGAAGTAATTTGTCGGCTTACAGAAAATACACATAACTAAAGATCACAAAATTACGAAAAATCACATAAAATACAAGCAATTTTTATTAGATTATGTACATTTAATAAAAATAGTAACAATTTAGAAAGAAACGAATCTGGACATATAATTAAGAACGATCTTATAATTTTTCGACAATAGTATTAAATTAACTAATAGTTAATGAAGTTACGCCATATAGGATCACTTGCAATGTAGGCAGCTTGTGATTACAACTTAAGCCTAAAATTAATACTTAGTGGCATAATATCCACGGCTTTTGATTACTACCTTGCATTGACGTTATTGATTCTATATTTTTTTTGTCATTTTTCAATAGAAATGGAGTTCCATATTTCTAAAAAAAACGCACATGGTTCTCATAAATTGCAACACTGCCTATTTGAAATATTTTTCATAACTTAACGTCAAATGTACTCTACGGGATTCAAATCTGGGCTGTTAGATGCCCAATCTAAGACAGTAACAGATTGTGAGTCGAGGAATTCCTTTATTTAGTGTGCAGTATGCTTAAGATCATTGTCTTGCTGGACTGTCCAAATGACAGGTAGCACGTCCTCAGCGTAAGGTGACATTGTTTCCCCCAGTGTATTGAATTAATCCATGTTGCCTTCTATGAATCTTACAAATCCGACTCTATGACCAAAAATGCATCCCCAAATCACGTTTCCACCGCCATGCTCTAGCGTCACTTTTGTGAATTTTGGATCAAATGCTTTATTTGCAGAGCATCGTTTATGCTGTTTTCCATCATAGCAAACTCTATTTACTTAAGTTTCGTCAGAAAAATGGTAATTTTTCCATTGTCTAATTGCCCAGTTCTCATACCTTCTTGCAAATTCAATAAGGGCACGCCTAGTACACGGTGTCAACATGTACCTTTCGCGTTAGGTACCTTTCGCGCTATCATTCCGAATAACTTTTCTTCTACCAAACACCTTCGTACCATGGCTGCCCAGATTGCCGACGGGTTTTTTTACCAAAAAAAATTTTTTTTTATATAATTTCACCCTTTAAATGGATACTGCTTGGCCAAACGAACTATCTTTCTATCCATTCGAGGAGTTGTCTTCCTCTTTCTAGGCTCACATGCTTTATTTGTAGTAATTTCATGTACTCTGAAATGTTTTATAGCATGGAAAATCATGTTTTTGAAGCATAAAAGATGGTCTCCTATGGTTTTATAGGACCCACACATTCTCTCGAAGTTTTGTTATGATTTCTCTAGTAGGCGGGTCACAACTTAATTTTTTCCTATTTTCAACTAAGAGATAAACACGTTTTAATGATTTTACAGTAATTAATGGCGCCAAAGTTATACGAAAAGTCACCTAGCACAACGGTGGTTTTTATAAGAATAAAAAAATATCTAAAATTATTCAGCGTTCTTAATTATATGACCAGCCGGTAAGAGTACGAGCCACGTTCAGGTTCTACATTTAGGTACTCTGTAGAATTTATCTTTTATTTTTTTAATTACTAATATGCACAATGTATGTACAATTAACATGGCAGTATTTTGCTATAACATAAAAAAATCTGTATCATACATTCTTTATGTTATGTGACGCTACTTGTAAAAAAATACATATCCATGTAACCGTTCTTAATTATATGACCACAACTGTAGGTACAGAATATTTTATGATTCTCACTACTTAATACCTCGTGGTGGCCTAGTGGTTAACCAGCCTCTCAAGTATGAGTGTGGTGGGTTCAATTCCTGATCAGACAACTATGTACATACTAGGGTGACTTATATTAAATTATACTTACATTCTATTTTATGCGGAAACCGGCTGGCATGGTATGGGCATGTGATGCAGAGAAGTGAGGATTATGTTACGAGGAAGGTTTTGAGCATGAATGTAGATGGATATTGCGGAAGGGGACGACCAAAGAAACGATGGATGGATTGCGTGAAAGTCGATATGGCAAGGAAGAATGTTACTTGTGAGATGACGGCAAATAGAAGAGAATGGAAGAAGAAAACATGTTGCGCCGACCCCAAATAAATTGGGATAAGGGCAGGAAGATGATGATGACTTACATTCTATTTAAAATTGTTATATTTTATCTTGTATCCTTAATTTATATCTTGGACACCAAATACTGCATAAAGGTAAATAAAAAAAAAAAACATCTTGAGAAAACCTGGACTTTAGAGTCTGAAACCGATCAGCTGCAAGCGAGTGTGGGGTAACGCTCATTCTATTCCTATGCGAGAAGAGGCCTGTGCCCTGCAGAGGGGCACCAAAAAGCCTAATGATAATGATCCACACTACTTATCGTCTTTTTATCTCATTGCAGCTTTCGGCATAATAAGCATGGATCATTGTAGCGAACCCACATATACAAGTGATATTGAACATGTGGACTCCACGGATGCATGTCCAAACTGCGTCAATGTGACCGAACAACCAGTCTGCGGCATCCGACGCTACGGTGAAGGGTTCAGAGTCAGAACATTCGATAACAAATGCCAGCTCAGAAAACACAATTGTGACTACGATCTCAATTTTACCATCGCCGAATATTTTATTTGCTTATACAACCCTGAAAACGAAGAAATTAACGATACAGAAGAAATAAATGATGGAGAAGTAGAAGTGGCACCTGAACAGACTAAACCAGAAAAGGTTCAGAAAACAAATAACGTAGTCGTCGTCCATGGTTCTGGGTTCGACGCTCGAAATATAAACCAAAGTATTGCAAAATTCTTTGCCGCTACCCATAGATCTCAGTTGCGATTGAAGGAAGTACATTCGATGCTCAATGAGAGTGCTCGCAAGATGTTGCTACGTATATTTGGCCCCGCAAAGGTGTTCACACCTTTTATTGTGATACCCAAGAATATTAGTGAAGATTATTGGCATATACCGACGTTGTCGTCTTGCTTTCATAAATGTCCAACGGTGAGTTTGTATCTAAATTAAGAAAAAACAAATAATGTAATCAAAACACCTGTGGCCTTACTACAAAAAAAATAAACATGCAATCATCACGTGTTTTAGAAAATTCTCCATACAAAATTTTCTTAAACACATGACGATCGCCTGTTTAACTTTTTTGTAGTAAGACCACTGTAGTTTTAGGGACAGCCTAGACGATCAATTAAATTGCGCAATACATACAATGTCTTAATCGCGTAATGCCTCAGTCGCAAAATGATATCACAGAATTTGAACACTTAATATTGTTTAAAAAAGTTAGTGTTATACAAGCTGTTAATTTGCATCCTGGTCAAATTCAAGGACGTAGTTACGCTAATGATTCTCGACCCAAATCAACAATAGATTAGTATAGATACGTTTGTATTCTCATGTAGGCTATGGAATACACTTCAAACAAGGTACAGACAACAGCACATCAAGTTACTACAATCTGTCAAAATTCTGCAATTGATTTTCAACCTTATGACAATGGGGGTAGATTGATATTTGAATGGTAAAATTTGACAGATTGGTATACGTTGACCTGATGTCGTCTGTACTTAAAGAGACATAACTCTAAGCTAATTCTAGCTAGCAACACCCAATGGTAAGTCGAAAATAACCTATCAGTCATTATTCTTCTCAGTTTTGTTCCGTATTTAACATTACCAATAATGAACAGAAACCTCATACTTGTACAGAAGACAACACATCGACCAACCACAATCTGACAAAGTTCTTCAATGGATTTTCAACCTTATCACAATAGTGGAAGGTTAATGTAAAATTTGACAGATGCGGGTAGGTTGACCTGCTGTCGTCTGTACTAAAATGAATGTTTATAAATACTGCCCACAAATACGATAACAATACACCATTCTCAGTTGACACGGTCACAAAAAATATCTGTCTTTACAGCAATATTACCAGCTTATCAGCCAGCATCACTCGCGTTTCATAAGAACAACTTCATGCACCCGGATAAAAAATATCCTATAATCTTCCTCGATAAATATGCTAAGTGTCTAACATTGAAAAAAAAATCAAATCGAGATTAGCGCGATCAAGCAAAAACTCTTCAGTTCATTTATGTATACTAATTAATAACTAGCGGTTTTCCCGCGGTTTCACTCGCGTTAATATTTTCTGAAATAATTGCTCCACAATTCCAATGTAGCGGAATAGGTTCAACAAATTGTACAATTTAATTGATCCTTTAAAGCAGACTTACAATATAATTGCGCTATATTGAAGACTAGCTTCCGCCAGCAGTTTCACCCGCTTTCCCGTGGGAACTATTGTGCGCACCGGGATAAAAAGCCTATAACCTTCCTCAATAAATGGGCTATCTAACGCTGAAAGAATTTTTCAAATCGGACCAGTAGTTCCTGAGAATAGCGCGTTCAAACAAACAAACTCTTCAGCTTTATAATATTAGTATAGATTGCACAATTTATTTTTATCGTAATATTGCGCGTCACCTGTCCTTGTAGGCGCCGCTTTACACAGGCTTTGTATGTTGTACAGAAATGTCCTGACACGTACGCGCCAGTGTGCGGCAGTCCTGGCACAGACGTGAGGGATCCGGCCCTGATGTTCCAGAACCACTGCTACATGGATGCCGCACAGTGCAAGACTATCTGGGTAAACGAGTATTATAGTGGGGCAAGTAGGTCATTTACACAATTTTGCTAATTTTATTCATTGATCTATGAAAATATGCGAGAGCTTGTATGTTTGGATGTATGGAGATTGCTAAACATCAGCCAACAATACAAATTCAAACGTTGTAAATAATACCAATAATGTTTGTTTTACTTTTTACCCGATTGCCGAAAAGGATTATATGTTTCACATTTATCAATTCCTTAATGATTTATCATAATCATAATCATTAATAATGTTTCTCTTGTAGGCAAATGGTCCTAAGATTTAATATCCTCAAAAAAAGCCAAAGCCAGTACCAATTTAGAAATTACGTTAGAACTCTTTACATTTTTAGCCCATTATCACCACTGATAATTGTACCCAAAAATACCCGGCAAAGGACAGCTAATTCCTTGCCAGATAAAATGAGGCCTTGAAACTGACACCAGAAACTAAAATGAAATGTAATTCTAATATTTACAAATTCTGCCTGCCCTACATCTAGGCCAATTTACAATAACGCCGCCGACGGACGCGAATAATAAAGTATAAACTATTTTCACGGATTGCAAGACAATACTTACAATTAACATAAACAATTGTTTACCTTGAGCAATCGAATGTGAAAATCTCTCTCTCCCAAAATTTTTGGTGAAAATTCATTTAGAAAACCAACGTTTGTTAAAAAAATCCCCGTGGCCGGTTTCCGATTATCGGTGGTTTTTCTATACATTTTGAAAGGTTGTACTTCACAGGTGGTCCCATGGTAAGGTGACTAGGATCTGATGATGGGATCCTGGAGAAATCGAGAGAACTCTTCAAATTTCATAGGTCAAAACTTGATTTTTTATGTCGATGATACTATTACTGAACCGAAATTCCCTGTGGGTATTAAAAAAATATTATAGTTTTAGACCCGAAAACTGAAAAGCATAAAATAAAAAACTTTATTACAAAAAAACAAAACCGACTTCACAAAAAAACACTGTAAGGGACAAAATAAAACTTTTCACATGGCTCTAGAAGTCGGTGGCAAAATAAACCCAGTCAACAGACCTGCAGACACCAATATTCATAAATCGGACACAAATAAATCGTTTTAATTTACGTATAAAATGCGGGTTCGTATGGACAACTAAATACTACCTGACCTCAGTACTTTTATTGCAGCCAAGCTAATTGAAATTCATCATCCTCCTACTGCCATTATCCCAATTTTCTTATTTATCTTTTTTCCAACTCCTCTATCTGTCATCACACAAGTAACATTATTTCTAGTCATATCACACAATCTATCTATCGTTTCTAAACTAATTGAAATTAGTTTATCCAATACTAACCCAAAGATAAATCACCCGTGAGTTTTCCCGTAGACCTAGGTACAGACAACAGCACATCAAGTTACTACAATCTGTCAAATTTCTGCAATCGATTTTCAACCTTATCACAATGGAGGTAGGTTAATGTTCAATTGGTAAAATTTTACAGATTCGTATACGTTGACCTGCTGTTGTCTTTACGTTCAGCGACAAAAGTGGCTGAGCAAATCAACATTTTTAAAAGTGTCTAACAACGTCTAGGATCATAATTTCTTAACAACACAAACGCCAAAACTAAGCTAAGCGGAAGGTGTCCTCAAGCAAGGTGCCTTTTAATGACGGAGCTGCCAGAAGCTATAGACCCGACTCTTTTTTACCCACAGCCAGAAGACGTGCTCGCTCTTCATACGAAATTGATGTCTCAATATTTTTTTTCTGTATATCTCTGCAAAGCGGCTCATATTACTTTCTCTAGGAGGATGGGGTGACGGGTAGATCAGTATTCGGGCGGGTAAATTTCCAAGCGTCTATAGCCTCCGTCAGGCATGGTACCTCGCTATTAACCAGTGTGGTAGGCAGACATTTTCTGGCCAACTTATACTTGAAATTTTGCGGACGCCAAGCATCCCATTCGAATGGGAAGAGTAGCCGAATCCAGGCTCAATCGTCGGTGATAACTTATATTTCCTTCTTTCCAAACTAAGTAATTTACCTCTACAAATAGATAAAATTAAAAGCCTCTTGCGATAGAATGTTCTTTTACTCAAACTCTCTCATTTGTTCATACTCATCATCTTGCTATCTCGTAATATGTTAAACAATATTAAACCAATATACAATAACCAATAGGAACTTCCCTTACTATAAAAAGTAGGCTACATATTATTGTTATATTTAATGCTAAGTTTTATCAAAACCTGTCCAGTAACTTTTGCGAGAAAGAATAAACATATATCCCCAAAAACTTTCCCGTCCTTATCCTCACAAATAAACGTTAATTCTATTCTATTCTTTTGCATTTATAACATTAGTAGGAAGAAGGATAGGATGACATCAAATATTGTCAAAAGGTTGATCAGGCGCACCAGACAGGAGACAGAACAAATAAGAAAGCAGATACTTATTTCAACCTTTTTCCCGATATTCGATACCAAATGAAGGTTGTTTGTATTTTTATCCTAATCGATGTCCAATTAGCGTTGTTTTTGCAATTTTTCTTGTATTTATTGTAAGCCACTTAACGTATCTTAGAAACGGGTGTATTTTCCTTAAAATAATAAGTGTTATATTTTACTTCTGTTGTTACCTTATTCGTACTTAGCACTATTCTGTAGAATTTTGGGAATTATAGAAAATATTGTGTTTTGTTTAATTAGGAATAGCTTATTGGCCTAGTGTTCATAAATGCGGCACTAAATGAGAAAATAACAACCCAAATCGGATCGATACAATTCTTGATTTTCATAATAACTTAGAAAAATCCCACATCAATTCACAATGGAGTCTTTTTGTAGTCTATACTAATATTATAAAGCTGAAGAGTTTGTTTGTTTGAACGCGCTAATCACAGGAACTACTTAAAAAAGTCTTTCAGTTTTAGATAGCCCATTTATCGAGGAAGGCTAAAGGCTACTTTTTATCCGGGTGCGCCGAGTAGTTCCTACGGGCCGCGGGTGAAATCGCTGGCAGAAGCTAGTATATATTAGTTCTGTATATTTATTTTACTAATTTATAATTACAAAGCCGTGTTGCACCCTCCCCTGACGGACGAGACGTTTGAGAAAAGATTAACTTTTCCTTTGTTTTTCAACTCAAAACCTTTGTTATATTGGTGTTTCTACAGAATTTAAGTTTTTTTTTCTTAAATACATACTGATTTACTGATTAAATTATATAAATAGATCTAAAATGAAGTCCTATAGGTATACGTAGAATTTATATAGGTCATTTCTTCTAATACCAATTCTATTTTTGTTCTTATTGCTGTTGAAAGCTTATTGGTATATTTCCAAGTATTTTATATTGGAGCTGCAATTTGAAAATGATAAAATTCGAAGTAATAGCTAAATGCCGTGAATCTATACTAATATTATAAAGCTGAAGAGTTTGTTTGTTTGTTTGAACGCGCTAATCTCAGGAACTACTGGTCCGATTTGAAAAATTCTTTCAGTGTTAGATAGCCCATTTATCGAGGAAGNTGGAGCTGCAATTTGAAAATGATAAAATTCGAAGTAATAGCTAAATGCCGTGAATCTATACTAATATTATAAAGCTGAAGAGTTTGTTTGTTTGTTTGAACGCGCTAATCTCAGGAACTACTGGTCCGATTTGAAAAATTATTTCAGTGTTAGATAGCCCATTTATCGAGAAAGATTATAAGCTACTTTTTATGAGGGTGCGCATAGTAGTTCCTACGGGAAAACGGGTGAAACCGCTGGTATCAAATAAAATTGTACCGTGAATGAATAGAGGTATATAACTGAAAATATTCTGAACTAAAAATGCTTAATATTAGAGAATTATGGTTATTCATACAAGTTCATACGCCCATATCAAAATATTGGGATATATTCATATCCCAAAATAATAGATAAGTACTTTAAATACTTACTAACAAACTTGAGTACTTACGGACTATGATCCGCCAACGCTGAGGAGACGAAGACGAGTACTCAATAATTTATTTGCATAGGTACCATAAGTAATACAGGTGGCATATTATAGAGTTAAAACAATGTATTAGAAACAATATGGACCCGTTTATACACGAATAAAATAAACTCAGATGCATCTCTCTTTCGTTTATACATGCCTAATGTATATTTATTAAGCGTTTCTGGAGACAAACAATTGCTGACAGTTAGTTATAAAGAGAGAAAGCACTTATTTATGTTTTTTTCTATATTTTGTACTAGCCGTTTTCCCGCGGCTTCACTCGCATCCCGTGGGAATTACTGCCCGTACCCGGATAAAATATAGCCCATGTCACTCATGAATAATGTATCAAAGAATTTTTAAAATCGGTCCAGTAGTTTTTGAACCTATTCATTACAACCAAACAAAGTTTTCCTCTTTATAATATTAGTATAGATAATGAAAAGCAAGCGAATGATAATTTTAGAGATTCTCATGAACAAAATATTAATTTACCATTACCTACATACAAATGGCAGTCAAATATACAATGTCTGGTACTAACTAAGGTTTAAATACTATCTCCACAGATAGTATTTAAACGTTTAGCATGAGAACCCACACAGCTGCTTACTAGTCTTACAAAGCGTATTCAAAATAATATTGCTAGGACTAAGTACAGACTACAGCAGGTCAACATATACGAATCTGTCAAATTTTACCAATCGAACATTAACCTACCTCTATTGTGATAGGTTGAAAATCGATTGCAGAAATTTGACAGATTGTGATAACTTGATGTGCTGTCGTCTGTACCTATGAATTCTGAAATTGTTTGCTTCGAGACTAAATTCTTTCAACCCGCATTATTAGAACAGAATTCCAGTCTTTGTAACATGATTACCAAAGATTCCAATGCCTTTTATAATTTTCATGAAAAAATATTTAGGAAAATTCAGAAATGAGCAACTACAAGACAGTTCTAATTACGTCCAAATCCATTTTATAAAGTGATTTTAATTCTAAAAACATTACTAAATCCCTTTATCCTAGAGAACAGAGGACATGCCCTCAAACTGCACGTCACTATTTCTAGTAATAACGTACCAGAATTAGCTTCCATATAAAAGCCCTTCAGTAGGATTTGCTGCTCCTCCACAGAATCGTGTCTGCGAACCTACTTATCTGACGTATAATAGGTTCAAGTATTTTATTATTTTCGGTCCTAGATGAGTAAAGAATGGAGTGCTTGGGTACAGTTTTCTTAAAAAGGCGACATGCTTAGACCTACTCACAAAGCCGGAATTGCTTTAAAAGTTCTCCATTTTAATAGGCCTAGATAGTTGACTAAAGATTAACAATCTTGATATCACTATATGATAAATGATTTATGTGTATATATTATAGGTCTATCTATACTAGTCTATACTAATATTATAAAGAGGAAAACTTTGTTTGTTTGGTTGTAATGAATAGGCTCAAAAACTACTGGACCGATTTTAAAAATTCTTTCACCATTCGAAAGCTACATTATCCACGAGTGACATAGGCTATATTTTATCCGGGTACGGGCAGTAATTCCCACGGGATGCGAGTGAAAACCCGCTGGCGGAAGCTAGTATAGAATATTTTTGGTATGTTTTTTTTCCTGATTTATTAATTTAGTGGTTGAGCACCCACCATGCCATTTGACCTCCACCTAAAGGTTGACTGGTAGAGAACGCCTAAGGCGTTAAGTGCGCCTTTATACATTGTTTTAAAATATGTGTGCAAAAAGTATAATAATTAAATAAACTGATCAGTGATCAGTTTCAAAAATAATGGGGCTAAAATTCAATATTTAAATAACAATAATTTAATCAATCAATGGAATAATAATTTTCAGCAAAAGTTTATTTGTTTAATATATAGTAATTGTAAAAAAACCTATCAAGATTACCTTTATAGTTACCTATAGTAGATTACCTATAGTTAAATACCTCCTTACATGGATTGTAGTTCTCGCTTTCTGGGTCTTGACAAGGAAACGAAGGAAGGAAACGAACTTGAGTCTCTACGCAGATCTCCGTCGGAACAACTTTTCTTGGTTCGTTTGTACTCCATGTCTTCATACTCCATGTTCCTCATCATGCTGCGTAGGTTGCAAGAGCAACAAAGTTTCCAAGAAATAAATACCATCCATAATAAGCCGATAAAATATTAAATTGTGAGGGAGCACCTTGCCTTGTTACCTGAAATTATTTTATGGAAGCCCTGTAGTAGTCTGCCTTTTGTCATTTTAGTATTGTTCATTTTAACAACGAGTTTTATAAAATGATGAAGACACCTTATATCTAATATGGCGGATTCTAAGCCCTAAATACTTGAAAAATATCGAATATCGAAGTCTTTAGATAGAAATTCGATAAATATGGCTACTGTTTTTTTTTTTATAAAAAGCTGCATATCGTAAATGGCTTGTTAAAATTGAGTTTGGTTGACCCCAACATAGGCGTGGAGCGAATTAAAAGGGGGTTCTATGGCCACCGTTAATCCTCCAATCCAATACATGGCTTTTAGCCTCCGATTAGCTTGCCTGACTAAATGAAAAGTGCATTTAATGGATGCTACTGTTTATATCGTATAAAGGCTCGTTATATTTAATACGCAGATCTTTATTGCCTTACTACAAAAAGATAAACAGGCGTTTATCACGTGTTTTAGAAAAAAATGTATGGCGAATGTTTAAAAATAAGATAAGATAAACACGTTACGAACGCGTGTTTATCTCTTTTGCAGTAAGACCCTTGGAGTATATAAGAGTGTTTAGTAAGAGTAGTGAATGCAGGAGTTTCGGAAGTTTAGCTTTTCTCATGCAGAGGAGGAATGTGCGGTGTTCAAGTTTGTAATTTTTTCCCAAAACCGAAATAGCACTGCATTTAATGCAGTACTATTTTTTTTTATAGAAGATGGAGAGAGAGAAGTTAGAGTGAAAGCTGTCAAGTGTTGACCAACTGTAAAAAAAGGATTATTATTTAATTTTTCATGACAAAGTGAGCGAAGAATCTAAATGAATAAAGTAATTTATATACAGTTGCAACCTGAGAAAAATTTACAAATTCATCTTCAAGTTGCGTATTGAACCTTTTTTTTATCGGTGGGAAATCATCAGATGATTCCTCCCGCTGTGGGTGACAGTGTGAGGGAGTGTCAGACTTTTACTAACTAAAACCCACCGTGTTCCTTCTTGAGCCCTTTGTGCACCAGGGCCGCGGGAACTCTTTCGAACAATCCCGCAATCCCGACGCGTAGTGATCCTTTTTTTTAACGATGCGAAATCATCAGTATGACCCCTCCCGCTGTGGGTGACATCGTGAGGGAGTGTCAGACTTACCACCGTGTACCTTGAGCCCTTTGTGTACCAGGGCATATTGAACCTCAATTAATAAAACTATCGTTTTATTTCAGCATACGTAGAGCAAGCGTTTGTTTTCTGCCTCGGTGACGAGCTGAACGGCATGGCTCGCTTCTTTCCCTTCATCAGAACGTTACAGCGTCTCGGGAGAATCAAACCAAAAGGATATTTCAGGTACAGGATAAAGAATATGAAATGGTTTAACAACCACATGGACCTAAAATGGCCGAGATTCAATGGATGATTAGTGAATCTTTTTGTGTATTACCTCTTGTTGAAAGGTAATAAATAATCAAAAAAATAATGGCGGTGGTGATATTATTTCTGTTACATTTATTTGGGGTGAAGCATAGTTTCTCTTTGTCATGAAAGAAAAAGTTTTATATAAATTCATATCACTTTAGGAACAGTGTACCTATAGTTTCCAATTCATAAAATGAATCTTCCCTCTTTCTCCCTTGTTAAGTAACTGCTGTTTTGTAAAACTTATCCATCCATAGATTTGCGACGAATTAAGTTTATAGAAATCTAAGTACAAATAGATATTTCCAAAGTGAAATTCACCAACATTTATTTATTCCCCATAATTAGTCCTATGTTACTTAGTTCCTATACTTCATTATTTTATACCAATTCTGTAAATCAAAGGGAAGTCTATCACAGCAGGAGACCACTGGAATCAATACGCAAACGTAGGATTGGATGTCTATTAGGGTGGTCCTTATTTGTTCCAAAAAAATTTTTTTTTGAAATGTTAGTTGGGCACCCTCTCAAAGTGATATATAGACTTTAAAATAAATACCATATTTTTTTCAGAATTTTTAATTAATATTTAGGGGTCGCGACGGGACTTTTAAAATGAAGAAAATAAAAATAAAGTGTTTTTTTTTTATAAATTGCTACATTTCTTTGTAATACGGTGGAAACAGTGAGAAATTAAATATGAAGCTGTTTGAATAGACAAATTAAAAGATAAAACACACAAATCAGTTAAAAGTTACTTCACAAGTGTTGATTTTTTAGAATCAGGATATTATTTCCTAAATTCTTTAACAATCAAGAGTAGATATTGTTTTCACTCCTCGTTTATGGTGATCAACTTATTGTACTCTTCCATTAAAGCGACACCACGTTCTGCGACATCATTCACTACCCTCATTGACGGTACTATGTATCTTCCAGCTTGATAACTATCATCTGCTGGCCAGTCAACAACATCTTTATTTAGAAATTGAGATGATATTCCCAGTATCTCAAAGAAACGAAGCGAATTACTGGACATGAACTCTTTGATATTCTTTCTTGCAATATCTTTGGTATCCAGACTTATTCGTTTCGGAAAAAAATCTGGACCTTCGTTTTCTAAGGCCTGCGCCATTTTTTGTTTGGTATCTATGTCGTCATCAAAAAATGAAAACTAAGTGGTACAAGCTCCTATGTTAAGTACCACAAATGTACCAGAATTTTCTTAAGAGCAATTTTGGCTAGTGTTTGATTTATATTTATATTATTTTTTTATTGTCTTTTAATGGTTTTTAGTCTTTCCTGGGCGCTGAAGAGCAACAGAAGCTTGAATTACAAACAATAAATGGCGCAGGCCTTAGAAAACGAAGGTCTAGATTTTTTTCCGAAGCGAATAAGCCTGGATACCAAAGATATTGCAAGAAAGAATATCAAAAAGTTCATGTCCAGTAATTCCCTTCGTTTCTTTGAGATACTGGGAATATCATCTCAATTTCTAAATAAAGATGTTGTTGACTGGCCAGCAGATGATAGTTATCAAGCTGGAAGATACATAGTACCGTCAATGAGGGTAGTGAATGATGTCGCAGAACGTGGTGTCGCTTTAATGGAAGAGTACAATAAGTTGATCACCATAAACGAGGAGCGAAAACAATATCTACTCTTGATTGTTAAAGAATTTAGGAAATAATATCCTGATTCTAAAAAATCAACACTTGTGAAGTAACTTTTTGACGTATTTGCCGTGTTTTATCTCTTTAATTTGTGGGTCTATGGGTTGAAACAGTATTTAATAACATGTTTCTTTAACCTGGTCCCGGATATTCCAGCCTTTTTTTCCACATATAACAAGAAACATCACCAGCAAGCCAAAGTAGCAGAATCCACGACGTATTCACTTTTGGTAAAGAAAAAAAATAAATTGCAAAACGCGTGTTTCTTTTGATTGATGCAACTTTGTTATTGATCAAAATCATGTCTCATCAAGATCGAGATTAGGCGGACTTTTGGACACTACTAACCAAATTGTTTTTTTTTTGTTTTTTCGTGGAGAACAATAACCCCACTTCTAACACTTTCTTTGATGGCCAATGAGTAAAACAATAACAGACGAAAACAATCGACAAGTGCGCTCTCGCTTACGGCCGAAGCTTGAAATTTGAGTGGAGTTTCCGCGGGGCGAGAACTTGGATATGTAAGGCAAAGAAGGTGTAGGGGTGTTCTATTTGCGGGCTTATTCTCGAATATGAAAGTCATATTAATAAATAAAAATTATTATACATTTTGTATTTTAAAGAACGGAATCTTCAAAAAATATTTTTGTTCTCATTTATTCCCATTTATATCGATATGTTATAATTTCTTTAAATGTATGTCGCGAGCCCCTATAACAGTAATTTAAAAACAAAGAATACAAATTCTGTATTATATTTTAGCATAAAGATACATATTAAGACGGTGCCCCGATGATAAATTTTGTCACTTTTGAAAAATAAGGACCACCCTAATGTCTATTCTGTTATGTTGTTAATATGTCCCAGGACGTCGACAAAGGACCTTGTTGGCATCGTTATTAGAAGCTTCCAGGTATTGCCTGGTGATACTTGAAAGCTATCAGAGATTGAACAAGCATGTTGGTTCCTGAAGTAAATACCTCCATAAGCAATCAAGGCAAATCTATGACTAATATTAATAAAGCTTAAAGAAGTTGTTTGTTTGATACGCGCTAATCTCAGGAATTCTACTGGTCGATTTGAATTTCTTTCAGTTGTTGAAGTAGGTCATTTATCGAGGGAGAGTATAAACTACTTTTAATCTCGGGTTGCGCCGAAGTAGTTCCCACGAAATGCGGTAAAACCGGTGGGCAGAAGCTATAAATTAATATGCCCAATGGATCTCAAGTAATCTTTTTCCTACAATTCGGCTGTTTTTTAATACCGAACAGTGAGCAAACCTACTCATATCATATTAATTCAATTTAACTATCATACTGACACAATCAAGTGTACCTATTGATAGGAAATCAAAATATTTAAACTAATAACAAGAAAAACTTGAAAGGGTGCAAAGTATATAAGTTGCCCTACAAAGATAAACTCCCTTCAATTAAAGTTGCACGACTTTTGAAAAACGTCTCCGAGCGTCGTATGTCTCGGACTTCTTCCTTTGCTTATGATAAGATACGGGTTCACA
>NWSH02000525.1:3422132-3439411 GCA_002382865.2 Heliothis virescens | reverse complement strand
GAAATAAAAAAAAAAATAAATAATAAAAAAAAAAAAAAAAAGTATATATAAATAACAACACATTAAAGCATCATAATAAAAAAAAAAAAAAAAAAAAAAAAAAAAAAAAAAATGCACATATACATTAGATATTAAGAATCCTACCTTAGATCTAAGAAATGCTCCTGCGCGCATGCTTAACATGTACGTAAGTAAATGTTGTGTAATATTTTTAGTAAAACAATAAAAAAAAAAAATTGAACATTAACATATAAAAAGAGCATGGACGAAATGTCTATGAACAGATTTTCATTTAAAAAAAAAAAAAAAAAAAAAAACCTAAACCTAACTTAACCTAACCTTAACCTAACATAACCTAACCTAACCTAACCTAACCTATACCTAACCTAACCTTAACCTAACTCTAAACAACCTAACCTAACCTAACCTAACCTAACTAACCAACCTACCTAACCTAAGCCTAACCTATACCTAACCTAACTAAACCTAACCTAACCTAACCTAACCTAACCTAACTCTAACCTAACCTAACCTACCTAACCGATATCACAGCCTGTTCGACAAACATCCTTGGTATGGTTGACAACTGGAAAATTGATGAAGTCTCAGAGCTCGATCACAATGGTAAATACATTAATTTAAAATTACAAAACTAAAGGCACTAAAATAAGAAAGAAACTCGATTATAATACGAAAAAGCAAATTGGAAAATTTACTGAAAAATTAATCCAATTGACAATAGAATATAACATAACAATTCCTGAAATAATTAAAATAAAAACAGAAAAGATATTGATAATTAGAGTTTAATTACACTAAAGCAATTAAAAAAGCATGCAACTTAGCAAGCCCATTATTAACCAACTTAACCAAACAAAAAGTAAACTTACCATGGTGGTCGGAGAAACTCGCGAAGATGAAGAAGGAAGTCGCCAAAGGAAAAGGAGGATCCGTTGCGCTGCGCCCGTCCGAAGATCAAGGTCGTAGGAGAGTACCTGAAACAGAAAGAAGAATATGAGTTAGAAGCCAGCAAAGGCCCAGACAGACAGCTGGAAAGAGTTCTGCCAAAAAGCAGGATAGGGAGGAGGGTTTGGAGGGAATATATAGGGTCATAGGAAGGACAAAACGCAGGGAAGAAAGACTTGCCAATGGCAAGGAACGGGGAGGTACTAGACGCAAAAAGCTCCGTAAAATATATCGCGGAAACTTTTTATCCGGAGGACCTACATAGTGCGGACGATGATTATCATCGTCACATTAAGTAGAGGCCGAAAGAGTTAACGTAGAAGAGCCTGATGAAAATGTTGACCCACCCTTTACAATGTTGGAACTCAAACTGCCAGTGAATCTCTCAATGCAAGAAGGCGCAAGGAGCCGAGGGCTTACTTGCACGACATCTGTCAGTGCTATATGGTACCTTTAGCGCCAGAGACCTCCTGGCAATCCTGAACCAATGCTCAGAAACAATTATTTCCACAGCCGCTGGAAAGAGGCCAGTGGTTGGTGCTAAGGAAACCAGGAAAGGACTACAACACTCCCCAAAATCGTAAAGACCTATAGGGCTATACAATTATGGGCAAGATATATGAAAGATCCTGGTGGCCGCCTAGGTTCTATATACTACCAGAGTAGAGAGTTTACTCGCCGCAGTTAATGGATTCATGCCACACAGGAGCACAGAGACTCTTCTATGGACCTATGGCAGCTTTTGTTATCCGCAGCAAGATACACAAAAAGAAATTAAGTGACTTTGTAAATCATGGCCACCATAGAGGGAAGCATTCGATAGCGCCTCGGTGCTCGCTATTCCGAGTCCGACTGGCTGTAGAATAAGTGTCCGGTAAACCTGAGGAGGGTCATTGGATCAGCACTTGAACAAAGATACGGTTCGGGTTTCGTTACGCGTTGTTTTAGCGAGGAATTACGTAAAAAGGAACAACAAAGGGATGTGTACAGGCTCATATGGGGGTCCTATTTACTTTGGAATCTGCTTCTGGACCCTCTCCTTACAGCCTGGAGAGAAGAGTGGGATTTACTTGCAAGGCATTCGAGGATGACGTCGTCCTGGTCTTCGATGTGATACAGCAGGTGAGATAGAACTTAAGCAAACCCTACCCTAGAACATTTTCGCAGTGGGGGTCAAAAACAAGCTTAAATTTGCACCACACAAGACATGCCATGGTGATAAACCAGGAAACTTAAGTTTGACAGCCCACGCCCCCCTTGAAAAAAAACCAATGGGGCCCGGAAAAAAAGTAGGTATATAATGCATGACTAAAGAGTCAAAAATCTTGGGTGTCACCATCGACGACAGCCTGAACGTTTACTCACACTCTCGAAAAACGTTTGCGAAAAGCAATTGCCATTTCATAAGCAGCTGTGTAGAGCGAGCTAAGGTTAGCCTGGGGACTTAAGCCCGGATAATAAAAATCATATATGTCGCAACCATAGAGTGCCAATTATGTTGGTAAGCGCAGCAAGTGTCCCTGGGCCCCACGGCAAACAGCTGGGCATTAAAAAGCAGCTGGGTGTGGTGCAGCGCGGAATTTGCCCAGAAAATGTGCAAAGCCTACCCGCACCGTGTTCCCTAACTCCGCACTACTAATATGCCGGCCCAATTAAAACCTTAAACCCAGACTGGACCTCCGAGTGATCTGAGGCACCTCGCTATAGAAGCTCAAAGGAGGTCCCTGCAATGCTCCGGGACAGGGAGGTGGAGCGGGTGGTGTAGCGCTGGCAATCTCCACACCCAGCTGAAACGTATTGCCTGAAATTTTAACAACCCTGGCAAACCAGGAGCAATTCGACGCAAGCGTCTCAAGCCAACCGTTAAAATGGGTTGTTTACCCGAGAATACCAGGAAGTTAAAATAGAGGGGGCGTTTGACGCTTTAGTTTGCGTTTGGGATGTTCTGCTTATCGATCATGGCCGAGGAGATCGGAGACGCGAGCCTTGAAGTTGTGCATTTGCCCAGACTAAACTTGCAGCGGTGTCCAAAGCAGAGCTCTGGTTATGCCGTGGAACCAGGAAATCATTAGGCTCTCGTCAACCAGTCTTCGGGGGTAATACAGCGAAATCGCATGGCATTCTCCCCCCAGACAGTGAAAACCCATCCATTGCTTTCATCCGGCTGGGCAGTCATCGGATGGCAAGGATTGCACCTAAGCGTGACAAACTATAATCGGGCGCGCGAGCGGCTGGGCGAGACCGAGACCGAGAGATGGTTCACCAGCCATATTGTATGCGTGAGATAAAATAAAAGACGCCAACGAGCAGGAGTGTCTCGAGGGCGAACGAAAAGCTGATCATGTGTTGTTTGTTCTAAAATATTGAGGCGGCGAAAACACTACATCAAAAATGAGTGCCTGAATCTGCACATGATTTGGCCCTGGCTGTCTTCTTCGTGGCTCTCCGTCCTCGTACAAAAGCGACCGCCTGCCGATACGGGCTTTCCCTACGTCTCAGATAGGTCAACGAGTACTACAAGCGCGTTAGATTGGATCCCTGTCGGGGATAGATATTGGCCTACGGTGTGCACAGACTGGAGGGTCATTAATCGTTAATAATAGCATTTTCCTCCCCCGAACGTGAGACGCAGTGGTGAGGCCGTACAAGTGAATAGGCAATATATGGTCTGTTATTATCAACTATGATCAATAATAAAGAAACGAGATGGCGCATAATGACGCCAAAGTCCTCGCGTGATCGAGAGGGCACTGGTGCGTTCTCCAGAAGAAAGCCCTGGTTGTCCGGAGAGAGCACGCCCTGTAATGTATTCAATCGCTCTGTGATAGCGAGAGATCCATCACGAGACATCTGCGACGCCCCAAGTTGAGAGAGGGCCCCCTAACGCAAGACACGCTCTGCTGTTGATATAACATTGAACTGTCCAGTTTCGCGGCTCGAACAGGAGCATGAATTGCATAGAAACACAATATAAGATGACGAACAACCTATATAGGAGGATACACTAAATGACCTAAATAACTTCTAAGAATCAATTGCTGTAGCAGAACATAGGATTCCAATAAACTATTAGAATACTGCCACGGAATTATGTACAAAAGTAATAAATATCGCTAACTCGCCATACGACAGCGGCAAACCTAAACAAGATATCGTAAACCTACGTCCTCTCATTTACAAATTATATTGCCGTTGAGAGTAAAATAAGTATGGTAACACTTAGAACGCTTAAGAATAGGAATTGATAACAGTCCAAGTAGGAAATGACTGGCGCTTCGCTCGAATATAGGGCATCCATATTAAGGGTATCTTAGAATAAGGAAACCACAAGTCAACAAGGTGTACAATGAATAATAATGATTTCGGTCAAAATCCACTATGGTAAATATATATAAGTAAGACTACAATAAATAAATTAGATAACTATTAAGATAGATAATAAGTAAAATGAGATTGTAAATGGCACGTGGCGCCAGCCGCATGAGGAATATGGTACAGTCAAGCAAATGTAAGAAAGCAATGTATAAGAAACCCATACAAAAATAGACAGACGCGCACACCACAACATAGCCCACCGAGATCTAGGAGTATTGGTAGAGGAAGGAGGGAACACTCTGACCTTCTGTAGCTTATAATGGTAAACTCGCGAGGCTGCTCAGAATTAAATCGGGAGGTCCATTGGAGTGGAGTTAAAGTTGACCACAGGACAATATAAAAGTAATGTCCGCGGAGTTTTAGAGGGATCGAGCGGGTGCATAGGCTTTTGAAAAAAAAAAAAAAAAAATAAAAAAAACAACCATAACCTAAGCCTAACTACTTGGTTTTCTTTTTTGTTTGACGGGGAAATCCTCATGGACTTCCTCCGCTCTGGGGAGAGGCGGAGGGCGTGCCGGACTCGTTACCGGCTAAAGCCCCGTGTCTCTGCTCACACCGTGCTGCGTCCGGGGCCGCGGGGAGAGGTTCAGACTTCTTTCCGCACCTCGCACTTAGTGCTGGCCCGCCTCGCTTCAGGGGCCCTCGCTCCGCACGGGGTAGTGAGGTCGTTGAGCTACCCCGTGCATCGTCTCAGGGGCGCGCGCCGACACACGCGCGCGCGCTCCGCCTCGGGTTTCCGTGCGAATAGGGGCGGGGCTTCCCAAGTCCCGCCCCTGGACCCATTTCAGGGGGCGGAAAAGGGCGTATGTCTGCCCTTCCACGGCGGCACCGTGGCCTTCTGGCGGCCGGGGTAAGGAGTGGAGATCATCACTTCTCCGATTCCGCAATTCCTTCTCGAACACGACGTCCTCCAGAAGGACAACACCGGCGTCCACGACTACCGCGCTGCCGAATCATCCTCCGAACCACGGCCGGCAGCGACATGATGCTTGCCTAACTTCAGTTTGAGGCACGGCGCTGCTCCTTCCCAAGCTATGCACCGGCGAGCGTGTTGTTGGCGCCGGTGTCCTGCCCCGCAATGGACGCAGTGGTGGCACCGACGATCCGTCTCGCCGGTCGCTAGCGGCACAGGTACTGCTCGAAGCAGCCGGCCTCCGAGCAGCCGTGCGTTCACCTGAATCGACAGGGAAGCCGTGCTTCTCCGACAGAGTCGAGTACTGGCCGGATCGATACGATGGTATAGGCCGGACGGTAGGGCGATAAGCCCTCCCCATCCACCAGGACTTAGATCGGAGCTCTCTCGGCGCAGTCGCGATATGCCGGCTGCATCGGTGCTCGAGCCCCGTGCGCTCTTCCTCGCGCATTCGTTACAAGCGACGCCGAGTAACCTAACCTTACCTAACCTAAACCTTTTTTTTTTTTTTGTTTGGGGAAATCCTATGGAGCTTCCTCCGCCTGGGAGAGGCGGAGGGGCGTGCGGAACTCTTACCGGCTAAAGACCACCCTCTGGCTGTCTTGTCACACGTGCGCGCGGGGCCGCGGGAATCCAGATTCTTCCGCAGTCCCCCGACTATTGCGGCCCGACTGCGCTCGGGCCTCGTCCTCCCCTGCACGGGGTAGTGAGTGTTGGAGCTACCCACTGCGATCGTCCAGGCGCGCGCCGACATCCGCGCGCCGCTCCGCCTCGGTCCGTCGAATAGGGGGCGGGGACTCCCCAAGTTCCTCGCCCCTGGACCATCAGGGGGGCCTGAAAAGTGTTGCGTGTCCGCCCTTCCCCGGCGCCCGTGCGCTTCTGCGGCCGGGGTTTAGGGATGGGAGATCGCCCTCTCTCCGTGTCCGCAGATTCCTTTCTGCGAAATCAAGTCAATCGCAGAAGGACCCACCGCGCCCCAACTCTGCGCTGCCTACCAATACTCCGCACCACGCCTGCCCCTGCAGCGAGCAGAATCGGGTGTCTTACTGGTGGGTGGAGGCATCGGCGCTGCTCCTCCAAGCTTCCACTCGGTCGAGCGCGTGTGTTCGCGTGTCCTCCCGCAGTTGGACACAGTGGTGGGGACAGAGCGTTAGTGCCGGCTCCCTGTCGTTGCGCTATTCAGGTTACTCCGAGCCCGTGCCCCGCAGCACCTGCGTCACCCTGAACGACAGGGGGAGTGTGCTTTCCCCGATACTCAGAGTCGGATATCTGGCCGGATCGCGCTCAGACGTGTAGAGTCCGGCGTGTTTATGGTTTGTCGCTAAGTTTCCTGCAGTGTTCCCGCTTTATCACGCACCAGACTCGATTGATCTCTCTTCGGCGCAGCGTCGGTCGCAGTCACCGTCTGCTGCACCGTGTCGAACTCCCGCTCTATCCGCCTTCATACGCGACCTCATCTGATTACTATGATCTTGTGATTGATTCTTTTTTTTTTTTTTCTGACCTCTATCCCCTAGGTAGCGGGGTATCTTCTGGCTCAGTGACTAAACCGCCTCGTAGTTGTTATGATTTTCGTTATTTTGTCGTATTATTTCTCTTTCTTTATCTATCTCTGCTGCCTTATCTGTTCCTTCTCTTGCAGTCTTCCGCTATAATCGATTTAGTGTATGGCCGAGCCTCAGGATTTCCAGTCGTTCCACACTGTGAGGAGCCCATTATATACAGGCCGAGGGAGATTCACGTCGCTCACGATACAATAGGACCCATTAATCAGTATACTATTTTAATTTTTTCTTGTCTTATCTATGTGCTGGTCTATCGATGAGCCTACCCCAAAGTTGTGAGAAGCTAATCGGTTTTATATTTATGCCGCGCTGCTGACTCCTATACCATACAGCTTCTAGGAGGCGCCAAGCCGCCGAAAGAGGGACAGATTCACCATTTCGAGCTTGTCGAGCACACAAGTCTCCAGATACTTAGTCTATGGATATTTGTTTTAATTTTATTTTCTCTGATCAGATACGCCCGGGCCCCATTTGTCCAAAACACGATCTGTGAAGCGCCGAGCCGAAGGCGGCCGCCCCCGGAGACGGCCACTGAAACACCGATTGAGCTTCCTGATTCTGTTTCAAGGAGCATCCTCGCTAGGCCGCGCCGGAACGGATATGCACCATCCTGTGAAGAGTGCACCGTCGCTAATCTAATCATTTCGCTCTCACGTGCCGAGCTCCCGGCGTGGACCAGCCGTCGCTACTTTCCGCGTGAATCACACGCTCACAGTGCGGTGCGTCCTCGATCGGAGAGCTCGACCTCGCAAGTAACCCATTCACAAATCCGATGTTCCGACAGGAAGGGCCCTCAAGCACGCGATCCCTCGATACACGACAGACTTACGGTGCGACCTCGGCACTCGTCTGTCCGAAGTGACGCATGCAGCTTCAAGAACTAAGCGCCACTGCCGTAACCGGCGAGGATAGGGGAGGCACGACGATGGTACTTCAGCGCCTCCTGACCTAAACCTAACTACCTAACACATACTTTTTCTTTTATGTTTTTGTCTTCTTGTTCGCGGAAGGTCAGTAAATCCTCATGAAAGTCCATGATGAGAATTTCACAACGAGGAAAAAATAAGACCGGCCAGTTGTTCCTCGATCTGACGAGTACGCATACTTACCAGCGAGCTGTGGAGTAGGCTTCACGCATGATGGTACTGTAACAAAATCTTAAATTGGTAGACCCGTCTGATGGACGCTAGGACCACAGAAATAATTAAAGGACGTTAGAAGGAAATAGTTCCCGATTTGCATTAGCACGCGTGTCGCCGTTTGTCTCCCACCTTTAAACTTCACTGCAAGTAGAGTGTAATTCTACGCGGATTACGCACACATAAACAACAACGCACTAAATCGTGAGTTTGCTGTTGTTGTCACACTAGCGCAATCATGCGTTTGACGACACTCAAGTAAACGCTTAAAAGCTCATGTACGTTAGTGCGAGAAAAAGGTCGAGTATAGATATCGATAACATAATCGATAACTTGTAATCTGCTACTTACTATTCAAAAGTATTGTGGACTATGTAATGCACGTCGTAAATAATGTATTCTGCGAATATAAAAAAATAAATAAGTAAAACAATAAAAACAACTTAACCTTTTAAAATCATTTTTTTATTCATATCTACATACTATCTAATAATTTTAAAAATAATTTAAAATGTTTCTGGCAAAAATATAATATAATATTAAAGCTACAATGTGTATTTCTATTGAATACACTGCACAGAGTAATTACGACAATGTTACAACTCGGCACGTACTATCGATATGGCTAGATTTTCGTGAATTGAACCATTGGTTCGGTACTCGAGACTCTCGCTGTGTACGTATACATTGCGCGATCGCCACGTAGTGCCAATTGGTTCGCATGTATTTCAAGCATGTATTAACTTTTCGTTTGCCTGCGATAGATATCGTTATTGTATACAAACTTCTAATCCAATGTGATAAATTTAAAAATATCACATATTTTTAAATGTTTTTGGACTTACGGGAAAAGAAATCCTCTCGGTGCACCACACACCTGCTTCTTTCCAACACGTAATAATCTGCGTAAGACGTCATAATTTAATATTTTTTCGGAGCAGTCGTTAACGCATCAACAACAAACGCGCGATTGTAGTCAATTTTCGGCTGTTTGAGAATCTGCTCATAACGCGCGCGCGTGCCCGCCACAAGCCTTCTAACCTCCTTATATGTTCTGTGCTAGGGACTGTGTCTCGTATCAAGCATCCGGCCTCGAGCCTCGACTGATTTTTGCGAAGTTGGCGAAACACATAAACGGAGAGGTACGGCCGATGTAGTAGTACGTCGCCTACGGCCCACGACAGGGGAGATTAAGGAAGAGAAGTGACGAATTACCACTTCCGGGTATACCAGGTGTATATCATAGAGAGAACACTACCACGACCGACAATACACTGCGATTGCGCTTAGTTTGAACTTGTAATGGGTAATTGGTCGTAATGGGAATCTGTCAATGACACGCGTCCATATAAATGGAAACTTTCTCTCCAATGGGCCGGTATTTCGCAGTACTCTGTTCTTAGGATTGGGCAAGGTATTTTAGTGTCCTAGGGGAACGTGACGTCTAAACTTCTGTGTTAGCTCTGGCATGCTCACGTACGACGCGGCAGCCAGCTATGGTGCGTCCACGTCAGCAATCTGGGAAATAACTCTGTTCACGATAACGTTAGAAAAAGAGGCTAGCAGAGCAGGAGTACGAAACCTTTATTTTCAAGGTTAAGTTCAAACAATCCAAATGCAGTAGAACGAATTCACAAAATGCACCGGCAACAAAAATAAACAATTATTTGTATAACAAAAGAAAAACAGCAATAACTAACAAAATCACGAGAATTCAGCAAAAACAATAAGAAAAGGTGTAGCGTTACAAGAACTGCACATAATTTTTACGCTATTTGACGGCTGCTTGAAATTTAACCAATAAAATAAAACGTGTTGCCACATTATGAAGGGAGACGTACATTATGGCTGGTACAAACCATATAGTGACGTGAAAATTTCCGTACTACTACCCTGCTTCTTTTATGATTTTTTAACGTCCGACACCACACAGTAATGTAAAATAACGATATTAATGAAAATCTTGGTAATTTAGAAAGGTAAGTAGCGTTAAAATATGTACAATTAAGTGGGACCCTGTTATTTTAAATTAATTTATATTTATTCCACATTCAATCTGACGTAATCATTTTTGTACCTAGTTTTGATTTTAAGTGGAACGCCTTAAAGAACCTATTATAACTTCTTTCTATTCCTATCGCGAACAAGGGTATAGTATTATAATACGTAGAGTATAGTTATTATTTAGTCTTAACAGGCAACGCTATGTATCTTATTATGTCCGGTTAGGTTGCTACTCCCTCACTCTCATAGAGACTTAGTAATATATTTGTTTTGCATGTTTAGTCTGTTTTGAAGTTTGCTAAATGTTCCGTCTACCCTACCCTTAGTTTTCTTATTAAGACGGACGAAAGTAAATAGTAATGCATGGCCCTCCTAGCGGTGGAAGAGCCGACCATAAAGTGACGAGCTCTACAGGTTGCCGGATGGCGGGGCGCAACCTTTTCCCTTCGGGGAACTGCGGAATTATATGTAGAAAATCGAAAAATTTCAGCTAGGGTATCAGGAACGGTTACAAAGGCAGCAGAAGCGGGAGACCCGTCCCCCGTCATGGTTACTCCCGGCAAGAACCACAGTGTGTGCTGAGGCTATCCTTCCCTGGAGCTAGGCGGTACCCGCGGATAAACATTGATTAATAAATTCAAATTTAAAGTAAAGTATAGACAATATTATTTATACAAAATTTAAGATCAACTATTTTTAGTTTTTTGTTTTTTTTTCATTATCAACTTTTATCACATTATTATGTAACTGCTTCCGCCAGCGGCTTCGCCCGCTTCCCGAGGAATGATTTCTGTACCGGAAAAATAGCCTCTATGTATTCTGATATATAAGCATATGTCTCCAAGGTTCATTAAATCCGTCCAGTGGTTTCCTGAGATCGAGCGTGTACAAACAGACAAACTTCAACATACAAATATACAAATCAGAATTTTTTTTCAAATTCTTTAATTTTTCATTTCTTAAAACCCTACAAGTTTTGTAAAAATATTTAATGTACATACAACACGATTTTTACTGTTTTATACATGTATATGTATAGGATAATAAGGATGATGTTATTATAAAACGTCTTTAAAACTCATTCAAGTTTTAAATCAAATCAAAAAGCATTTATTCAAAGTAGGCTGAAACTCACTTTCGAACGTCAAAATTACATAAGACAGCCCAAAACGCCCGCCTCACCACTTCCTAATGTTAACCTAACCTAACCTAACCTAACCTAACCTAACCTAACCTAACCTAACCTAACCTAACCTAACCTAACCTAACCTAACCTAACCTAACCTAACCTAACCTGATCTTTGATAACCTAAACCTAATTTGACCCATGTCACTCTCAGAAACGGGATTGACATTTAACCTAACATCATATCGTCATCAACTTAACCTCTATCAACCTAACTGTCATCAACCTAACTGTCATCAACCTAACTGTCATCAACCTAACTGTCATCAACCTAACTGTCATCAACCTAACTGTCATCAACCTAACCTCTATCAACCTAACCTTCATCAACCTAACTGTCATCAACCTAACTGTCATCAACCTAACCTCTATCAACCTAACCTCTATCAACCTAACCTTCATCAACCTAACATTACATTGTCATTTTTTTCCTAATTTGACACATGTCAATCTCGTTTCTGAGAGTCTGTTTTCTACTGGGAGCAAAAAAAAATACCATAAAAATACCATTTATTCAAGATATATTCATTTGATTACATGATACACAAACAAAAGATTACATGATTTATTTATAAAAGATTACAACCCACCACCGTAATAAATGCGATTACATGATACTTAAATGCGATTACATGTCACTTAAATAAACAAATTATACGATGCCCAGAATTTCTCCCAAATCTGAGGAGCAATGTTCATATATGTTGATACTTGTGTATTAAATCTGAAACATATTGTTCTGTCATCTATTGCTGATTTTGACATTGGTACTTTGCAATACATCTCAATCGGGTAATTGCTGCATGTATACAGCACACATTTTTTTATATTACATCGATCTTTATATTTGACATCAGTTGACATGGGCATTCCAGAAGCTAATAATTTCCATTGTTCAAATTGATTTTCTGTCAATTTACATTCGTCCATAAAAACTGCGTTACAATGCAATAAGCCACTAAAATTGAAACTCGAATTTGGAGTTAATCCAGTTAATCGACAATAATTAAATTGACATTCAACCAATGATGACATTATCATTGTTTTTCCAGTTGACGGTGGTCCGATAAAAAACAAATTATTTTTCTTGCCCGTCTTTCCGTTCATATGTAAGAAAGTTAATGTCGCGAAAGCCTCTAATGGAATGTTATTTGATTGTACGATATCTGTTAAATATTTCAAACTCACGTCCTTTTGTTCGTCGGTCAGGTCGCCATTTATACGTAGCCATTTCGCCTTTGCTCGTTCAAATCGTTGTTTTATCGGCTCTTGAAATACCAAAATTCTTGCAATGTGGATGTAGTTTTTGATCCGCTCGGTGTATTGTTTTGAGCACATAAATTCAATGCCCTCAGGCGACTGTGCAAGTACTTCCATAGCTTCGTCTTCTGTGAAAGCA
Organism: Heliothis virescens; assembly: GCA_002382865.2. NCBI lineage: Eukaryota > Metazoa > Arthropoda > Insecta > Lepidoptera > Noctuidae > Heliothis > Heliothis virescens. The sequence goes on along the minus strand of NWSH02000525.1, from coordinate 3,426,864 downwards.
CTGTTCTCGCATAGAAGTAAAATAAGATTCCGATTTCTGTTGTAAAAGCCGCTATCTTTTCTACTGTCATCGTTGAGTTTTGTGCTTTTCCCTCCATGTAAATTTTGCCCGTTTTCGCATGATACTTGACCTCCTTGCCGTAATCGTTTACGTACGTTATGTTCATTGGCTTCAGCAGTTGTATCCACCAGTCCCTCGTGTTCCTCTTCAGATGCGCTGCCTTCTTCTCCAAAAATTGAATTTCTCCTCTCGGTATCGTCAATCTCGTATGTCTCTTCCGGCCATGGATAGATGCTGTCCACTCCACAGGAATGACCGGCGCACTTACAAGCTTCAATATGTTCTTCGCTGAGAATGTCTTGAATGACTTGACGACCATTGCCGGAATAAAGATACTGGCGTAGACAAGACATACAATTAATGCTTGAATTCTTGTAGGTTCCGTTTCGAATAATTCTTCCCAATCTAGAGTTATGTCCCCACTGTTTATTATTACTGATGTATATGAGGTGCCAATGCCGTCTTCTTGTTCCGAGATGTAGAGCGATGAGTTTATAAGGTCCGTTATAAACTGTTGACATTTTATTTTCTGTATCTGGGATATACGTACCGACGGGGTGTACCATTTCTCCCATTCTGCCAGAGTTATCTCCAATTCTTTCGCAACTTCCTCCTCCGACTGAATATCGTCTTGTTCTTCCGTTTCTCCATCTAACTCGGAAGCTGCCATCTCTCGTAAGTTCCCCAAACCCTTGGTTTCCAGCACATAATTCTGGATTTTTTCTTCTCGGTATCGGCCCCAATCCATTTCCATTCCCGTCTCGTCCAATCCTTCCTCCGTCTGGTTCGTCGGTACTTGTTGAGGGGATGGGGGTGGTGTTATCGGTGTCGGGGATGTCACCTCTTCCGTCTGCCTCTGGTTCCTCGTTGCTACAGCAATCTTCCTGGCACGCTTCATTTTTAAAATGAACGATTGGATATGTTTGTCGTTGAGGTAGTTCTTCTTCGATATTGGCGCACGTTATGATGTGGTAGTAGTACACTTGTTTGCCGTTCATGACTGACTGTGTTCGGTTCTGTGTATGATGGTCTTTTATACTCCGCGTTATCTATTAGTCAAATGTACATTTAGTTTAATTTTCATTTTTATAGATGTGGGTTGTTATCTTGATACAAGTTTTCATTGTAAAATTAATTTCATGTATTGTATTTTTATTGATGCTGGTTATTATCTCGACATGAAATTGTAAAATTATTTTCATGTTTTACATTTTTATTAATGTTGGTTGTTATCTAGACATGATATTGTAAAATTATTTTCATGTTTTACATTTTTATTGATGCTGGTTGTTATCTAGACATGATATTGTAAAATTATTTTCATGTTTTATATTTTTATTGTTGCGGGTTGTTATCTCGACATGATATTTTGCTTGTAAAATTATTTTCATGTTTTATATTTTTATTGTTGCGGGTTGTTATCTCGACATGATATTTTGCTTGTAAAATTATTTTTATGTTTTGTATTTTATGGTGGTGTTTAGATAGGGTTTGTTGTTTATATACCGGTTGCTGCTCGTCTTATGCAGTTACAGTTTATTGTCGGTGCAGTATTGTTGTGTTGCTGTGAAAATGTCTTCTCCCGATTCTTCTAACCGAGTGTCGACGAATATGCATATTGAGAATATTTTGACCAATGAAGAAGCTGATTTGGTCACTTCACATTTCGACTACATGGATTTCTATCCTGGTGTTGTGCGTTTGACGTTAAAGGCGTATTATCCGCTGTTTTCAATTCCTATTGTCCCGATGTGTATTGAGTGTGTTAAAAAGTATAGTATTAATTATGATTTTTTTGAAATTGTCGATTATGTGTTCCCTCAAGATAAGCGTCATAGCTTTCGTGACGCATTTTATTGTCATATGTGTTTAGAACGTTTGTTTATCCTCTCACCTGTGAATTATTAATAAAACAATGTGTTATTTTAATGTGTTTTATTTATGTTTTGGATATGTTTGTTGTACAGTTTTTAATATCATATGATATATTTCACCTCTTTCCTCTTGTGTTAGTTCTCTTAATTTAAACACTAATGTCGGCCATAATTGATCTGGTTTTATTCCAAATGATATATAGTTTTGTTCTGGTTGTTTTTGTACTTTTACTTTGTTTGGTACATTTGTTTTAAATTGATCTCGTAGTTGTTGTTCATTTTCATAGAGCCACATAGTGGTCCTTGTTCCTTCATATTGTATGACTAATTGTGTTAGCTCTTTTGTTTGCACTGTTACTGTTTCCGGTGGTGGTTCTTCGATTTGAGTTGGTGTTTGAATTGTCGTTGATGGTGTTGCTGGTGTTGTTTGTTGTATTGGTCTTTCCATCTGATTTGAGGGTGGTTTGGCTGGTACAGGTTTTGGAGTTGTAGCCGTGTCTAATATCGCTTTTCTATGTGCTTCGTGTGATGGAATATAATATCCTCCTTCTGGAATTCCCAAATTTAAAAATTTTCCAGTCAACATTATTCTTTTGCCAGTTTCTTTTTCTGCGATTTGTACTGCTGCTTGCCTTAATTCTTCATTTTTTAATGCTGTGTCTAATTTTTCTTCATCTGTCATAGTTTTTGTAATTTTTTTCTGACCTGGTATTTTCTCAGCTCGTATCACTAGGTATTCTTGATTTTGCATTGTTATTATTTCATGTTCTCCCGTGTACCATGTTTTTGTTTTTTTTGATTGTACATCTTTTTGTGTGTCTTCAGTTTGTTTTCGTTTACCTGGTCTTGGTTTCGGTTGTTGTGGTTGTTTTGGTGATTGTGGTTGTTCTGGTGGTTGTATCCATGGTTGTTCTGGAGATTGTTGCATTGGTGTCGCTGGTACCACGTCTACTGCCTCGTTAAAAGCACCGGCACTGTAAATGTAATGATACATGTTATTTTTTAATATATTATGTAACAAATTCGTATAATGTTATATATTACCTACTCCACTGCTGGTGTTCCTGCGATTGTGTATCTGTTGTTCCATTTATATTTATCGATCGCTAGTCCGGCGAATAGTGTGTTTGGTTGGATTCCACCATGTTTACCCATCAGTAAGTTTGTACCGTGTGAGATACATTCAAGTTCTATACATGTTTCCACCATTATATTCAATATGGCGTCTTCCAAACTCCCGTCTTTGTTCAGTAGCGGTACTATTCCCACTCCTACGCTTCCCATGAAATCTTTTTGTGCATTTTTGTATAATCCTCCGATTGTAATGTTGTCTATTGTTGCTTCGCCGTACCCTTTAGTTTTGCTTTTAACGTATCCGGTATCGCTCATCTTTGCGCTTGTAGTGTTTAATATGTTTGATCGTGTTGTGTTTCTTATGATGTTACAGTCATCTTCGAATCCATCGTTGTCGATGTGGAATGTACCGTCTTTCGGTGTGTAACTTTTTTCGAAAATTGGTCCAATCGAATTTGTGGCATTGAATAGTATCGTCGATTCCATGATTAATGGTGGTAGTAAAAAGTTTTTATTTACATTGTTCAGTTTAAAGTGATATACAATTTTATTATTAATCAGGTGAGCTTGAGCTGTTGAATGACCCGGATCTTTATCTGTGCCTTTGTCATATTTTTCCAATGTTTTGCCATACAAGGTTTCTGCTGTAACGTTGGTTCCCATTGTGACCGGTGCTAACATTTCCATATTTTCCCATATGCCTATCGTTGTTTGTGAATTGGCGTTGGCATAATTTACTGAACTTGTCGATGTTAAAAATGGAGTCCTGTTACCTAAATTTGTAATTTTTATTCCGCATCGCGTTACTTTTGCTGTATGAAATACTTTTGTCATGTCGTCATATTCTTTTTCCGTTAAATAAAAGTACACGTATTGCCATGGTAAGCTGTGTATATATGTTGTATAGTTTAATTCTTTATCACTTTTTGTATATACTGCTTTTGTTGATTCGAGGGCGAATGTGAATTTCTTCTTAAATTGGAATTTGTGGACATTGTTGTGATTTTGTACGCCCGTTCCAATTATAGAACTTACATTTCCTGGTACTTCCATGTCGCCGCCTTTATCTTGATCCGTCACTTTTGGATAAATTATTCCAGTGTATTTTTCTAGAATGTGTTTGCCCTCTATTCCGGCCAAGGATATCCACTTTACGATTTGGTCGTAACTTGTTTCTGGTGCGAAGGTCGCGACTTCGTTTACAAATTCTATGTCCGCGGCTTGGATTTGCTCTTGAAAGTTTTTGTAATTTTTGGTTTTTTTATAATACTCTGTGATTTTATGATATTTTTCGTCGTGTTTTTTTGCTGCTGCGTCCAATTTATTTATAGGCACTCCACGTTCCAACGAATTTCCTGGACCCACGTACTTGTAACCGGGAAACACGTATCCACGACTTCCACTTGGCTGTTCGTCCGGCGGCGGTTGTGCAGCCATTGCTGTCTTTTATGCGCGCGTCGCTTTATATAACATTTTCCCCCACTCTGCGGCCGTGAACTCTTCACCATCAATTGGGTTGTCGGGTCGGGTAGTGTCGGGTAGGTACGTTGGTAAGGTAACGTATGGTAAGATATAAGGTAAATATATTTTTTTTCTGTCTGTCTGAGGTAAGTATATTTTTTTTATATACATGTATGTATATATATACTAGTAGTAGGCGTGTAACCTAACCTAACCTAACCTAACCTAACCTAACCTAACCTAACCTAACCTAACCTAACCTA
>NWSH02000525.1:3341266-3363087 GCA_002382865.2 Heliothis virescens | reverse complement strand
TACTCGACCTTTTTCTCGCCCTAACGTACATGAGCTTTTAAGCGTGTATGAGTGTACGTCAAACACAGTGATTGCGCTAGTGTGACAACCAACAGCAAACTCACGATGTTAGTGCGTGTTGTTTATTTGTGTGCGTAATCCGCGTAGGAATTACACTCATACTTGCAGTGAAGTTAAAGAGTGGGAGACAAACGGCGACACGCGTTCTAATGCAAATCGGGAACTATTTCCTTTCTAACCTCCTTTATATGTTCTGTGAGCAGGATGCAAGCATCCAGGGGCGGCGCTAGGCGTCGGCAACGTCGGCGACCGCCGCGCCGACGGCCTCGCGCCTGAGAAAAGCCTCGCAGAAAAACTAGTTATCTATTTATTTTCGTTTCGCCAATCATGTCTAATCCTCGAACAGATAAAAATTTTCGCATTCATATTATCTACATATTGCCTGCACCTTATGATGGCGGCAACTTCAGCTTTACAATATGAGTAGGTAAGATTAATTTTCAAAATTATATTTTAACGATTTGACCTAAAAATTACAAAGCAAATCACATTCGCCCCGCTCGAGCCCTTTACTTTTCGACGTTTACACGTCGAGCAAAAATTTCGCCGACGTTCAAATTTGGTCTAGCGCCGCCACTGCAAGCATCATCCCAAGCGTCCCCTATAAATCGCTTTGGTACCGTACGACGAATCCACGGAGTCATCATCGTACGCAGTTGACCTGCGTTTCCCGTCATGAGTGATTGTTATTAATGAATGAGTTCGCGTATATAAGACATAATCAAACAATCTAATTCGATTTTTTGTCAACTCGCCCAAAATGGTAGTGCTAATGACCGGTGCGGTGGCGGAGCGAGACCGGAGCGGGGCCGGTGCGGGGCCGGAGCGGGGCCGGAGCGGGGCCGGTGCGGGGCCGGTGCGGGGCTGGAGCGACGCGTTACTTCGCCGATGTGAGACATGATCCCGATACAATCTAAGGGAGTGCTCTGAGGGAAAGGTTTCTTTCATCTCGCCGCCACCAAAGGAAAATGTTTTACCATGTTATTCATATGTTTGCCAATATTCCTGTTAGTTGCTCAATATTCTTTCACAGAGAACACAAATAGTAGTTAGATATACCTATTACTTCGAAATGTAGGATCTGTAAGTACTCAAGAACAAACGTAGGCAGCGGATATTTCACTCTTATGATGGCAAACTTCGCATCCTAAATAATATTTTTTTCGATCTCGAAGATCGTAAGGCGTTTTTGTTCAATTGTTGATAACTTGATAACACTCACCTGCGATATTCAACGGTAGGTATTTTTTTATTATTTATTTTATCAAATCAAGTTAAGTGGGAGTTTGGACACATCACTAAATGCAACCATTTCATGAAATTATAAGTAGAGCAATTCATGAAGTGAGCAACTCAGTGACATGGCTGCGACATATGTATGTACCTATCTCGTCTGTGAGATATAATTATTTAGATGAGCTGCAGAAGGTCGCAGCTATGGTGTGTGTGCGCACAACGGGGGTGACACCTCTAACCTTGTGCTGCGTGTGACTAGTGCTGTACCACAGCGCACCGACTGTGCCGCGCGCGGCGCGGGGCACGCACGCGCCACTCACTCGTCTGGTATTTAGCCACACATGCCTCCAGTGGACATGTTGACAGAACTGACACAAATGGTAATACCGCGCCACGGAAACTCATATGTATCGATAATAGTTATTCTCCAATAAGCATTAATTAATATCTATGCTAGTTGCACTGGCTCCGGACGTGACGTCAGAATGCATTATAAGGCATACGTCAAATCGCAAGAGTGTGCGTTGTTTACGCGCCGTCGCCGCCGCTGATGCATTACCATACTGCTTACAATACGACACCGTCAATATGCTTATATCTGTTATACTTGGGTACTGGTTGAAATCTGAGCCTCGCCCTACACTCCTGCTCAATGAGAATAGGCTAGACGACAAAAATAAATCTAATTAGTCCGTTTTTAGGGTTCCGTAGCCGAATGGCAAAAAACGTAACCCTTATAGATTCGTCATGTCTGTCTGTCTGTCTATCCGTCCGTCCGTATGTCACAGCCACTTTATTCCAAAACTGTTAAGACTACACAATTCAAACTCGGTAATTAGATGTATTACATTAACCGCTTTACGATTCTTATGCAAAAATAAAAAAAAAAATATTAGAGGGGGGCTCCCCATTTAGGGCATGCAATATCGGAAGGATCTCAATTCCGGAATTGAAATCCGATACTGGAGAGCTAATTCCGGAATTCCGGAACTGGTTCCGGAATTGATACATATTTTTTTTGTTTAGGAAAAATCGATACATGCCACAAAGTTACAAGCTAAATACATAACCAATAACAGGCAAACACCATATGTCCTTAAAAGTAGTTAACTGTAACGAAATTCAATTAAAAATAACATGCACACAATGCGACAGTATAGAATAATTACAGAATGTGTTTATTTGCTGAAAAGTTCTTGTAAAACTTTACGAAATCTGATAATGGAGTTATTTTGTACGTCTATGGATCCACTACATTCATTCTATAATAGCCTACAAATACGAGATATGGGAAAATTTTGGCCAAACACAGTTTTTCTTGCAGATATGGCGAGTTATGGCATATCGAGGATTCCGACTTGGTACTCTCAAACGTATTCTGCTAAGAATTTCAGAGAAGTTTAGCTTGTTGGTCATAATTTTGTAAAAAAATCATAAATCTTGTATCTTCATGCGTTGTTCGAGAGTGGACATGTTGAACTGACAATACCTGACCAGGACGAGCCTGAGCTTTGGTCTGACAGAGCTGACGGAGGAATTTCTGTAGGCCTAACATTACTAGGTGTATTTTGAACATTTGGNTAGGGCTTTCAAATACCGGATATTTTCAATACCGGTATTAATAACGGTATTGGAAGTCAATACCGTGATCACGGTATTAATACCGGTATTGAGTGCAAGTTCAATTAGGACATTAATAAAACCATTAAAATACGTTTTTTAGTTTCAAATCGGTCTTTACCGTCCTTATTTCTTAAAAATACCTTTTTTTATCGAAGTGAAATCATCGGAATGATCCCGCTGTGGGTGACAGCGTGAGGGAATGTTAGACTTTTACTGACTAAAATCCACCGTGTTCCTTCGAGGGCCTTTTGTGTGCCAGGGCCGCGGTAACTCTTTCGAACAACCCGCAGCCCCGACGGGCTCCGGCCCTAGTGGGCCCGGCAGGGGTTTGCTGACACTCTCTGAGGAGCACGTGGAACAACGCAAGCTGCCGACACGGGCCTGTCGTCTCCTAGGAGACGGAAGGACGATGAGCCACCCGAAACTCACCGCACACAGACCTACGCCTACGGTGGCCGGGAGTCGTCCCTCGACACCCGGCCCTTGTGGTGTCTACCAGGTCCACCACGACGGCTGGGATGGCTGGTGCGAACTCGCCGCTCTATCGCCTCCTTCTCTAGCATAACTGCTTCGCAGAAGGAGGAGACGGCATCCCATTCCCTCCCACCCCGCACCATGACTTAAACCAGGGCTGGGCGCAAGAGGTCGCCGCCACCAATTGCCGCTACGAGGACACGGCGGTGGCCTTCCAAGGCAGATCCCACGGAAGCAGCCCGGCAAGAAGATCAGCCGCTTTGCGGGAGATTGTGCGGTACCCCCAGATTAGCCGAATGGCTATCACCGTTTGGGGCTCGTTCAGGTTGTGCGCGGCTTGAAGCCGCAGTGAACGTGCCCACATCGGGGCCCCGTAAAGGGTCATGGACCGCATGATCTTATAAATACCTGAAGTATATACAGGGTGTCTCAAAAGAAAGTTTATATTTATTTAGCTTACTGCGTTAACGTAGCGTAGGGGGCGCAGGGGTTATGTCAATTGGTAGCCTGGCTCTTGGGAATTTAGTTGTTATGGAAAGTTTTCAGGAGCAGACCGCACGATATCCGTACGAGAGTTTTACAAAACCGGTAATTCAGTGACTGTAGCACGAGGAAGCTTGTGAAGCATTCGAGATTTTGGCCACTTAAATGATGTGCCAAGCTGCCAAGCATTCCTCTTATTAGAAAATAAAAGTTTGAAGAGACCGGCACAACGGTGGAAAAACCAAAATCCGACTAAGGGCATCGACAATGGTAGAAAATGTGGAGAGTGTTAACCACTCTATTGGTCATGGTCATTGGTCATAACCCAAACCTTTGAATTTGGAAGAGCACAAGTGCTTTAAATGTGCATAGCTGTCATTACACAATTGGTGCAAGAATTAAAGACCCAAAATGCCCGTCCCGACCCAAGAAGTTTTACTTTGTAAATCAGGCATTTGAGCGTTTTCAACGTTTACTAACATCTTGTTTTCGGATTAAGCTAATTTTCACCTCAGAGACCACGTAAATAAATATCCATTACGAAGTGGTGGTCATCACTGAATCCATTATAATTTTACTGTTCGATTAAATGAGTGTAGCAAACGCGAGGGTGTACATTTGGACAATATTATTTTAAAGAAATAAATTCACATCTAATATTTGTAATACCGGTATATCACGGTATTGGGCCGTCAATACCGGTATTGAAAAAGACCATAATTATATCCGTGATCACGTTATTACGGGATCCCGCAATCCGGTATTGAAAGCAGGTGTATTTTGAACATTTGGTGAATATTTACCATATCCAGGTCTCATTTTTTTTTATTTATACCTTTATTTCAGGCAACTAGGGCCCATAGAAAATACAAATACACATATATTTTATATAAAAATACTTATAGACTAATACATACAATTATATTTTTTTTCATTCATTTATTCCACATATTTTTACATTTTTAAATATTTTATAAATACATATAAAAAAAACAAAACATTTAAAAATATACAATTATATTAATTATTACTTAAAACTATTGCACACGAAGTGTCGGCGTCGTGTTTCGCTGACTGGTGTCATGTAGGCGACCACAAAACCGGCGGTACACAACACTTTTCGGCCAAAACTCTTCGACATGTATGTCGTGTCCGGTTCTCTGTCGTTTTTATTCATAATTGAAAGTGACATAACGGTTTTTTGTCCTAATCATCATTTGTCCGAATGATAACATACCCGATCATATGCCCGAAAATCGAAATCTCGAAATATAATCTTCTTCTTTTCCTTTGCCACTTCCCATCATTTGGGGTCGGCTCTCCTCGTTAATCTGCGCCAGGATGCTCTGTCCTGGGTTGTCTGTGGATTTATTTGGGAGGCTTTTAGGTCACGGGTCACGGTGGACAACCACGTTGCAGGCGGTCGACCCCTGCCCTTCTTCTTTTCGGGGATTGCTATGGCTCTATTTACGGCGTGCTCATGTCCTCTTCTCATTATATGCCCGTACCATCTTAGGCGACTTTCCACCAGTTTTTCGCCAATGGGAACGACTTTGAAACTTCCTCTGATGTACTCGTTTCTTACTTTATCGAGTCTAGTTACTCCGCCTGCCCATCTCAACATCTTCATTTCGGTGGTGTGAAGTTTTTGTTCGGTGGATCGCACTAGTGGCCCAACATTCGGCTCCGTACAGCATGGCAGGTCTAACAGCTGTTTTATAGATTTTCCCTTTGATAGGAACAGGCATTTTTGCATCACATAGAACACCAGTGAGTGCCTTCCATCTCTGCCATGCCGTTTGAATCCTATGCGTTACATCGGCATCTATTTTTGCATCCTCAGACAACTGAGACCCAAGATACTTGAACTGTTGAACCTTCGGTACAAGCGTGCCCTCGATAGCAATTTGGTTGTTATTTCTTGCTCCGCTAAAGTTACACTCCAGGTACTCTGTCTTGCTTCTGCTAATACGAAGGCCATTGTTTTCTAATGCTAGTATCCAGTGGTCCAGGTCATTCTGTAGGAGTTGTGCAGTTTTGTTGATAAGGACGATGTCGTCCGCATATAGGAGACACGTCGGTAGGGGGGTTTGTATATCTCTGGAAAGGTCGTTCATAACAAGGTTAAATAGAAGTGGACTAAGGACTGACCCTTGATGAACACCCACCTTGACCTCAAATGCTTTGCTGAGACCTGCTAAACTTCGTACTCGGGTTGAAATATTACAATACATATCCTTTATTATATCTATATAGTATTCAGGGACCCCTTGGTTTGATAAAGCGTTCCAAACCAGTGACCTAGGTACTCTGTCAAACGCTTTCTCAAGGTCTATGAACAACATATGTAGGTCTTCTTTATTTGAGCGATGTTTCTCCATAACGATACGGACAGTTTGAATGGCATCTGTAGTGGACTTTCCTGCAGTAAAACCAAATTGGTTTTCAGTCACCGAAGTTAGTTGTACGATATGTTTGTTAAGTACTCTCTCAAAGACTTTGAGCGTATGTGAGGTAAGTTTGATTCCGCGATAGTTGGCGTTTCCGCGATAGTTAAATCTCGAAATATAATATGTTCTAAAATAATTTGTCATAAATACTACATTTAATAATATACAAAAGACATAAAACTGTTTTCATTAAAAGTTAAAAGTCCTAAATTCCAACGTAGGCAGTAAAATCATAATCTAGAATAATCCTAAATTCTATGTGGACAAGCATGCAACATGCAAGCAAGCATGCAATATGCAGGTAAGCATGCAACATGCAAGCAAGCATGCAAGCAAACATGCAAGCAAGCATGCAACATGCAAGCAAGCATGCATCATGCAGCAGGCATGGTTTCTGTCACGGCTTCGGCGCTGCGGGACTCCGGCGGTCCCACGCGAATTTATCGTCGCAGATAGGTTTAACGCTCACCACCGCAGCTTCGGCCTCAGCCGTGGTGGCGAGTGTTACAACCACCTGCTCCTCAACTGGCGCCCCGCCTCGCCCCTCCGCGCCTACGCGATTTTGAATTACATTCTAGGGGTAGGGCAGACAAGACTACGTGGAGTCGGATTTACAACGATTCGTGTCTGCCATTAAAACCTAACTTTTAGCGAATGTTTTAGGACCTTTTTATTATTATTTTAAAAGCTTTTATTTAACTTGCAATGTATGTAAATATATTTGTGTGTTCGGGTGAAATCTTTGAACTCAATTTTGAAGTAGTTATATTCAACCGTTTGTGCTGAAATTTTGTGGACGCGTTTAGTTTGGATGACAATACATGATAAGGTATGTGACGTCATTCTAAATTCAATATGGCGGATCATATAAGATGTCCGAACAGTTATATTTAATCCACTTATACAATATGGGTATCAAATAAAAGGGCTCGTTGAGAGTAACTAGAAAAAGTATATGACGTCATTCTGAATCCAATATGGCGGACCATGCAAGATGGCGGAATAGTTACCTTTAGTCCACTTCTTCAATATGGGTATTAAATGAAAGAGTTTGTTAATAGTAACTAGAAATAATGGCGATAACTAAAAAGTAAAAAATAAATTAAAAGAAAAAATAACTTTCTAAGAAAAAGCTTTTATTTAAACACTCTAAAAAGAAGAAAATAAAATTTTGTCAATAATAAACAGCTTGTCGCGAGGTTTACATACCAATCAGTATTCCTTTACCTATATATAATAATTTGTGGTAAATCGAGCGACAAGCTTTTATTATTGACAAAATTTTAATTTTTCTTCTTTTTAGAGTGTAAATAAAGCTTTTTCTTAAAGTGTTTTTTTTCTTTAATTTTTTTAATAGGCAAATAATAAACATTCGGAATAATAACATTATTCAAATAATACTTAGACTTTTTATTTAAGAGATTAAAAAAAAACTTTTTACAAAAAAACAAAACCGATTACCAAAAAACATGAAAGGTAAAAAATAAACTTTTCACATGGGCCTAGAAGTCGGTGTCTGCAGGTTGTTTTTGATGTGTTTTATTTTGCCACCGACTTCTAGAAGCATGTGAAAGTTTTATTTTTTTATCGCCTTTCAGTGTTTTTTTGTGGAAGTCGGTTTTGTTTTTTGTAACAAGTTTTTTTTATTTATGCGTTTTTCAGTGTTTCGGCTCTAAATAAATATATCTTTAATACCCATACCCCGCAATGACAGTCGGCCGATGTATAGTTATCGACGTAAAAAAGCGTACGAAATTTGAAGAGTTCTCTCAATTTCTCCAGGATCCCATCATCAGATCCTGGTCTCCTTACCATGGGACCACCTGTGAAGAACACCCTTTCAAACAAAAAAAGAATTTTGAATATCGGTCCAGCCATCTTCGAGTAATCGGTGAACATACATAAAAAAAAAAAAAAAAAGATACGGTCGAATTGAGAACCTCCTCCTTTTTGGGAAGTCGGTTAATTAGTACTTGATATTATGACAAAACGCCTTTAGAACTAGGGATAATCATGTTAAACAAAATTTCGGGATTTCGAACATTATGATTACTGAAGTTTATGGCAAACTTGTTATGGATAATAATGATTTTCGGAAATAAAACTTTAGGTGACGCAAGGGAGTCCCGTCGTGTCCAGCTAGTGAGCCGTGTGCTTTAGTGCCATCACATTTCTCATGTACACATCTTACTGTTGCCTGTTTATGTGATAATAATAAACATTTTCGAGTTATCTATAACACTACATAAACTATATTCTTAGGTGAAACGACCGTGATCTGTAACAAACAAACGGTGAAGACGTCACACGAAAATATTGGAAATAAAAAAGTGTGTAAAAGTGCCACAGACGGCATTGCGTGTGTTCACCCTTCAAGTAAATGTGAAGAACACGGAAGCATTTCCTTTCCCAACAATTCAGTATTTTGCGACGTAGAGCGCGAGGCGGTGAGGCGCGTGGCGGTGAGGCGCGAGGAGGGGCGGGGCGCGGGACGGAGTCCAGGTGAAGGGCTGCGCTTTGTCATGGAAATGTGTCGTCAGCACCTCAGCACTGAGGAGCGGCGCTGACAGGTAGCTGACGCCACCACGTGGGATCACCATTTTAATATTCTCATTCTGGAACGAATCAAATTCTCCTCTGTCATACTATTTGTTCCCAAAACATATTTTTAAACGGGGGTAAAACGGGAACCTCTTACTAAGACTTCGTGTCTGTCTGTCTGTCCCCAGGCTGTAACTCATAAACCGTGATAGCTAGAAAGCTGAAATTTTCACAAATGATGTATTTCCGTTGCCGCTATAACAAGAAATACTATAAATAAAAAATATTAAGGGGAATCCCCATACAATAAACCTGTGAAACCGCAAATTATAACTTTGTTATTCATATATTTGTATGATAAACAAAGTTATTTTTTGCTGCATGAAAAATGATTGTATTTTGGCTAGTTGTAGGTAATAGATACGTTCATTTTTCATCGATAATAGTACGGAGTACGGAACTCGAATTACGGATCGACAAATCTACGGCTCAATCTAACGGATCTACAGATTTCTTAGGAAGAGCTGTCGTGTATTTGTTGGTAAAACTATTACAACCTAGTAGGTACCATCCGCCTTACTTAGTGGCGTCTAAAATGTCTAAAATTATACTGTAAATAGAAAAACTATGTCACAATTTGTTCAAGATATCATAATAATAAAAATTGAATGTTAATTATCTTTGTTCTATCTATTTCTGAGGTTTTATTGGATTTATTGAATATTGTTGGCCACACAGGATTGTATTATAAATCACGAGAAGATCCATATTAATATCAACATTTCAATGCAAGTACATAAATAACTCTACCTCCCCTGGTTATAACTTATAATGCAAAATATATAGGTATTTGTATGTAAGTATTTATTTTGTGCTTACAATCTGCAGGGAAGCGGGCTCCTTAGCTAAGTATATTCAGTAAGATGCAAATAGTCTCTGTATTAAGTAGAAGTTGTTGGTTCAAGCACAGCGAACAGTTCCAATAGGTTCAATGAGTATCACGTCAGTCGGCGTCACCTGTCGGCACAATGCGAGCTCGTTAGCGGTGAATAGACCCGCGCGGCTCCGCCAGCCGGCCGGCGCGGTCACATGCGATATAAATCAGCTCACTAATCTGACGGACGAGCGCATCGATCGCTCTGCAGTCTATAGCGTCGGACTCGGGCGAATGGAGCCGTCGCTCACCAAATACAAGTAAATACGCTTTTCATTAGGATTCCGTAGCCAAATAGCAAAAAACGGAACATTTATAAATTCGTTATTTCTGTCTGTACGTCCATACGTCACAGCCACTTTTTTCAAAACTACATAGTTCTTTACATTACACAATTAAAACTTAGTACTCGACTTTGGATTCTCGACTTTCGACTCTCGGCTTTCGACTTTCCACTCTCGACCCTCGGCTTTCGACTTTCGACTTTTGAATTTCGACTTCGGACTCTCGACTTTCGACGTTTAGCATTCGACTCTCGACTTCCGATTTCGATTTTGGCTTTTGGCTGTCGACTGTTGCGGCTTTTGACAGTCGACCTTTTTATTTTCGGCTGTTACGGTTTTAGACATTTCGACTGACGGCTATTACGGCTTTCGACCTTTACCGTTACTTTGGACATTCGACTTTCGGCATTCGACTTTCGACGTATGGTCAACGGTATGGCCTACACACGAGGATTGCTAATCTAGTCTAACACATACGTTAATGATCACAGACCGTGACGGATGTTTGTGGCAATTACAACATCTCACACATCACATAGATTCAAAATGGAGTAAGGCTTAAAAACAGCCAGTCAGTCAGTGATCCCATTGGCTGACATAATACATGGTCTCTGCGGCGGCTGCAGCCGTGGCCCGCGCGCGGAGGCTGCTGCCGCGCACATTGTGTGCCGCAGATGTCCACAATAGCCACATATTGCTGTTAAGCAGACTTTCCGCATCGAGCGCTATTTAAACTTCAAGTAATACGCGTAATCCCGTCCCGCCGGCCGCCGCCCGCCGGCGCTCCGATAAGCCGGGCTTATTCGGGACTAGGGATTGCAATCCGGTCCGGCGGATCCGGTAATCCGGCGGATCCGGCGTGTTTTTAGACATACCGGTGCCGGATCCGGTAAAACTCTAAATCGCGAAAAATACATTGAAAGAGGTACTAGTAAGTCAAATCCTCAAGAAAAAGAAGGTTATCGAAGTCAAAAGGAAAAGGAAACGGATTACATATGAGGAAATAATTAAAAATTAATGACTTCGTAAGAAATAGAGGGAGAAAAAGGGACAAAATAACACTTTTCACATNATACCGGTGCCGGATCCGGTAAAACTCTAAATCGCGAAAAATACATTGAAAGAGGTACTAGTAAGTCAAATCCTCAAGAAAAAGAAGGTTATCGAAGTCAAAAGGAAAAGGAAACGGATTACATATGAGGAAATAATTAAAAATTAATGACTTCGTAAGAAATAGAGGGAGAAAAAGGGACAAAATAACACTTTTCACATGGCTCTAGAAGTAGGTGTCTGCCGGTCTGTTGACTGTGTTTATTTTGCCACAGACTTCTAGATTTGAAAATTTTTCTTTGGTTCTTTTCAGTGTTTTGTGAAGTTGGTTATTTTTTTTTTTTTGTAGAGTGTTTTATTTTATGCTTTTCAGTTTTTGGGTCTAAAACTATTATATTTTAATACCCCCTGTGGCAGACGTAAGCAATAATTAAGCCATAATCAACTCAATATCAAGTTTTCACTCGATGCTTGCCTGCAATTTTCATGAGTTGCCCTCGATTTCTCAGGGTCATAATCAGATCCTGACCTGACGAATATGGGACCAGTCAAACTTTGACTAAAACCCACCGTGTTCCTTCTGGAGCCCTTTGTGTGCCAAAGCAGCGATAACTCTTTCGAACAATCCCGCAGCCCCGTCAGGCTCTGGCCCTAGTGGGCCCCGCTGGGGTTTGTTGACCTATTTATTTGAGGAGCGCGTGGATCAACGCGCGCTGCCGACACAGGAGTGCCATCTCCTAGGAGACGAAAGGACGATGAGCCACCAGAAAACTCACCGCCTACAGACCCACGCCTACGGTGCGCGGGAGCGTCGCTCGACACCCGGCGACCGTGTTGTCCACCAAATCCACCGCGGCGGCTGGGATGAGCGGTGCGAATTCGCAGTCGCTCCGTCGCTTGCTTCTCTAGCATAACTGCTCCGCAGAAGGAGGCGGCGGCCTCCCATTCCCTCTCGCCCCTCACCATAGCTTGAACCACGGCTGGGGGCGAGAGTTTGCCGCCCACAATTGCCGCCACGGGGACAGGCATGTACCTCCCGAAGCAACCGTGCCCGGTGAAGACCCGTCATGCCGAAAGTGAGGGCCAAGTACATATACTCTTCAGCATATGTGCTAATCCGGCCGGATCCGATCGGATCCGGTCGGATTAGCACATATGCTATCCGGTCGGATTGAAAATGATACCGGATTGCAATCCCTAGTCGGGACGCGCTACGATGGCTCACAAATTTTTATTGAACACTATGAAAATATATTAATTAGCCAAGTTTTATTATCTCCGATGCTACAGTCACATAAATTACGTTCCCTATGTTGTTCCTGTCTACGATCGTTACATTTTTCGTGATAATTAACTTTACCAAATTTTATCGGATTTTCTCCCCGAAAGCCTTGTCTGCCTGTCTTGGTGAAGACTTTTATAAAAATATCCACGTCGAGGAAGTTGACAGAATAATATAATTAATTAAATTCCCGCTGTTATACATTGAGAGGTATTCGCTTCAGCATTTAAATAAATGAAATGAAAGTGTTATAGTTTATTCACGTGTAGCATCCAGCGGGAGTATATATGTAACGCTTGCTGAATATTAAAGGCAGTACATTTGTATAACGTGGTGGAGCCCTATCAACTGATCGGCAGTTACTAGCACGCGAACTGTCCCCTCGCCCCCTGGCCCCCGCCCCCCACGTCCCTAGCATGCTAATGGACTGGTCGTTTTAATTCAAATACATCAACCAACAACATTCATCAATTCATAACATTTCATAAAGACGAAAGAACACCCGCAAAAATAACGCTGTTTTGTGTTGATATACAAGCTGTTGATTTGCATCCAGGTCAAATTTCAGGAGCTTGTTCAGGAGGGTCATAAAATACAAAAATTACCAATTGAAACTACGGGAGACGGGAACTGAAGACTATACGCTGCTTTTTGTTGTTGTTAAAATTTTACACCTTTGCAGAGTTCGTCAGTCCGTGTCTTAGTACTAGCACATTCAAATACGGCTAGTATAGACTGACGGATTTCGGTAAGCAAAAAAATATATATTTTATTGTTAATTTAAGTCGAGATTCATTAGCATAACTACGTCCTTGAATTTGACTAGGATGCAAACGAACAGCTTATTGAGATAATTTTCCCATAGTTACAGAGAAGGAAAGTGTTTGGTCCGGCCCTTCCGTGTGGTTGGCATGCCCCGTCATGTCGCGTCACGCCGACACGTGCGCCTGCACTCAGCTGCGAGTGCGACATCGTGCGCGGTGTGAGTGCCGGCCCAGCCGTCAGCTGTGTCGTGAGTCGTGAGTGTATTGGTGTGCGGCCGCCGGTAGCTCCGCGCTTCCTACTGATCATAACATGCACAGTACTACTACAGTATTCATGGGTCAATTGTAATTCTTTTGAAAATAAAAACGTCCCGACAGACGAGACGGACGCAGGCAGCGCCGTACCGCTTACATAGTTGTGAGCCTCGACACAGTAACATCAAACGACAGCTGACTTACAGGAATGAGGGAACAGACCAGACGGACACACAGAAGCCACTTGAGCACTGTACGATTAGAACACGCATCAGAAGTACGCTTTGGATCTGATGGCATCCTAGCCGTTTGTCGGCCACAGCGGCTTTTCTCATTTAAGGAGATCAGCCAGCTGCGCAGGAAATATTATAGTGCACGCACATTTGCGCTGGGACGGCAATCCAACACGATCAGAGAGAGATTATTTATATAATAATCTATCTATTTGATCATGCAAATATACAAATGGCTTAATGAAATGAAATATTGATGTTCCACCGGCGTCGTGCAGCGTCGCCACGCGCCGCGTGCCGTGCAGCATCACACTCCATTAAGGGTGTCTCCGAAGCACACAGGTGCTGGGGTGGAAGGGTGGGGAGGCGCAGTATATTATAAATCCATTACCGGCAGAGGTACGGTGAAGGTACAATTGAGTGAAAAATGCGTCTCATTGATAGCGCCGCGTGTTGAGCACGTCTGACTCACGCTGCGGTTTGATTTATGTCGCCGTATTACACTTGATATAATATGTTACATGTTGTTATCCCGTGACTCGTGTATACCATCAAAGACCTACCTATGTCATTTTTAAAATAATAAAACAAATGTTAGTAGATTGCACACATAGGTGTATTGTCAATTTCCTATTAAGTCAATTAGGCGAGTGGGTGCGGGCGGAGACAAACACCCGCCACTACAGGATATTGTCCGCTGAGCACACACGCCGCCGCC
Organism: Heliothis virescens; assembly: GCA_002382865.2. Classification (NCBI taxonomy): domain Eukaryota; kingdom Metazoa; phylum Arthropoda; class Insecta; order Lepidoptera; family Noctuidae; genus Heliothis; species Heliothis virescens. Next base: position 3,348,700 of record NWSH02000525.1, on the reverse strand, counting down.
CGCCGCCGCCGGGAGCCAGCGCACTGCTCGACACTACTACAACTTTTTTTGCACAAACTATTTAATGGGAACCACATTATTTTCAAAGTACCTACATACAATCATAAAAGATTTATTATCAACTCACACTCAACTGGTAAAGAGGTAGAAAATAATATAAAATACTTAAACGTCTTTTTCTTTTGAAATCATTCATTTACTTGCAAGAACCGGGTTAAATCGCTGGAAAGCAAATTGACCGACATGAAATGAACTAGAAGTGAGTAGTTACTCGCAGTAAAGTTAACGAGACTTAAGAATGTGAGAGGCGTTCAACTTCAACAGGTGTAGTGTGCGCCGCGACACTCTGTCACCACAAGTTTATAGCGCCGGCCGCGGGAATACTACACTCTTAACTAATTTTTTCTGAACATTTCACACCAGCCGGAGTTTAATAATAATAATAATATAATAATAATAAAACCTTTATTTTCAGGCTACTTTGGCCCATAGATAAATACCTTAAGGACTAACATACATATAATTATAATACAGATTGTGTTAGTAAATAAACTTATAACTATGTTAGTATTACTTCCTACGGCACTTTATTTGTGCGGTCGTGTGGCACTTGTCCGCGGAAGCGTCGGAACACCACCCCTTGCGGCCAGAAGTCCTCCGCCAAGACTATGTGCAGAAAACACGTCGGTACTCGCACCACGAACGAATTGAAGTAGACGTTGCGGCGCGATTCCAGCTGTTGCACTCTCAGCCTGTACTTTGTCTTCTGGCACACGTACTCCACGATATCCTCCACCTTAGTAGTATAGTGAAGGCGGGAAATATATACGGGAGTGTTCGGCTGGGCGACACGAATCGGGATGTTACCCTTGATGGGAGCTGTGCCGCAGCGGTTCCTGGTTGTTCTTTGACGGCGCTTCCTCCTTTGCACCGTCACAAAACCATCTTCATCAGCCCTTGGCGCTTCCTTCTCGGGAACGGGCTTCTTTTGAAGAACACTGGGAGTGCTCGTTGTTACACACTTTTTTGTTTAAGTTTAAGTAACAGTGGTTAAGGGTCAGGTTCACATGTGAGCAACGCATACGTGATATAGATACTGCATATAATTACAAAGTGCCAAAAGTTCCACATACAAAGCACATAAGTAAACACACTGAGTAACACTGATCGAAGCCGCGCGCGTGTGACCAGCTCACCGATCAGTTCATAAATAATTGAGAGGCCGGAGCCGACCGGACAATTGGAGGCTGTTGACTGCGAGCCACTGGACACACGGGATAATTACGAAACATAATACAATAGCACTTACTGCCGGCTGTTTGGCCACTGGGTGACGTAATGGCGCGGCTAAGTGGGCGAGCGCTGCCCGCTGCCAGCTAATCTCAGGCCCGACGCTTACATCGCCCGCTGGGACACTTGATGTTACGGACACTCTCTGCTCGGGGAACTAGTCGAGATTAGCTATTTTATTTTTAGTTTCCCATGTGTTCACTCGATTGTACTTTGCTGAAAGGAATAAAACCGAATGATTTTCGTATATTACTTAGATAAAAAATAAATATGGAGTGGTTACCGTCCCGCAGCTCAACAAGTGCGGAGGCTGCAATAGGTACTTTGACGGTGCACGTCAATCAAGAACTTGGTGTTTGCGTATATGTTGTGCTACTTATCGTGTTTAAATTAATTGCAGTATTCATTTCCAAGTTAATAAGAATTGCAAATTGAGATACGCTCTTTAACAAGAAGTCTAGTCGTTACAAAAACCGGCCAAGTGCAAGTCGGACTCGCACTCGAAGGGTTCCGTTCCATTATCTATAAAAAATAAACGTACGTACTATCTACAATTAGCCAAAACACGAATATTTCTCACGAACAAAAAATAACTTAGTTTTTCATACAAATATATGAATAACAAAGTTATAATTTGCGGTTACCGAAAAACTGCTATAACTCAAAAACCACTGACTGAATCTTGTTCAAACCAATTTTGGTTAATAGTTTTCGTTAAGATCTATAACATATATTTTTTTTAGATTTTTCGCGTTGGTAGTTTAGAAATTACAGGGGGGACACACACATTTTAGCACTTTGAAAGTGTCTTACTCTGAAATGATTGAATTTAAGAAAAAATAGTTATAGAAACCTCAATCTCATTTTTAAAGACCTATCTATAGACACCCCACAAGTATAGGTTAGATGAAAAAAACATTTTTTTAGTTTCAGTTCAATGTATGGGGGAGCCTCGCTCTAAAATTATTATTTTTCTTTTTTTGCATAAGAATCGTAAAGCGGTTGATGTAATACATCTTCATTCTACTTACCGAGTTTGAACTGTGTATTCTTAATAGTTTCGGAATAAAGTGGCTGTGACATACGGACGGACGGACAGACAGACAGACATGACGAATCTATAAGGGTTCCGTTTTTTGCCATTCGGCTACGGAACCCTAAAAAATATTAATTAAACCAGTCACTATTCAAACGCTATAGAACCATCCCTGTAGAGAACAGAAGTTGTTTTGAATAAATAGTGACAGCTACATACAGTAGCGCGGCGACGCATTTCTTAGTATAATTTGTTATGTTTAACATATTATCGGTGTGGGGGTGCTGACGAGGGTCTGCTCAATATGCTGCAGTCGCCTGACAAGCGCCTCGCCCGCGCCTCGCCAGCGCCTCGCCAGCGCCTCGCCAGTGCCTCGCCTGCCTCGTGTTGAGAAATAAACAAAATATCCGATCAAGAAACGGGTAAAAAGTGGGGTATTGTACACAGCGGCGGTCGTGCCCGAGATGGATCGGTGATAGATGACTCGCCTAATCGACTCCCGGCAAGCTTTATAAAACTGATCAAAGAGATTAGAATTGATTTTACGAACACGAATGGAAAATACTCGCTTCAAAATCTTCTAATTACAGAGAAAAAAATCATACTGAGCTAATATTTGTATAAAGCTGGACAGTGTAGCGCCGTCAGAGGTCCCGGAGAGCCGGCCTCGGGCGGCACTTGACTTCCAGTTTCCATCTGTATCCATTACACGTCGCACTGTACTTTGACGAATCGCTCTCAGGATAAAGTTTCGAGGAAAATAAATCTTCGAGTGCCAAAGTTTCAGCTGAAAACACGTTGTCTGTGAAAAGAAATGATCTCAACAATAAGCAAGGACATTCTTGTTCACAGAGTGGAACTATGTATCTAATGTTCATCTGTTGTTCTATGTCTCAAATCGTATCGAATACCTATGTATGCTTGCTATACCTACTATAATATGCAAGCACGTACATACCTAATTATTATGAGAACAACATCAAGTTCTATTACATACTGGATGTGTGTAACATATTTATATTACTACTGTATAATAAGACAGCCGCACTAGTCGATCGATAACAAGGTTAAGCAACGCTTGGTGTGGTTGGTCCGTGGATGGGTGGTCATCTATATCATAACGAGTTCCTTTGTAATTCGGAAGGGTGTTTTGTGTTGTTACCGGATAAAACTTAACCAGTCAGTCTTTTAGTCAGGGGGTTGAGAGGTTAAGGTGGTCGCTCCATGTAACACATTAACATCGTACTAGACTGGAAGCCGACTGCAACGTGGACAAGGGCTGCGCAGAAGATGACTTACTTTACACTATATTGTCCAGGGTGTTTGTCGATGTGTTGACGCGTGGCGGTGGGAGTGCGCAATCAATGGCTATTCCTCTACAGTACCTACGTGATCACGTCACTATCTCAAACTCGGCCAAATGTCGTTAATGTACGTGTTCGTCGTGAATTGCCAATTTAAAACTACGAAGGTTATAGGTTATGGGCGGTCCCACATCGTGTAACGAACTTACCGCGCCGGCCGGGCCCGGGTGCGCCGCGACACAGCGGGATTCTCATTATGTATATTCAGTAGTAAATTCCAAAGTCATTTGTTAGGTTAATTCTTTGTTTATTGTTCAAAAATTGTGATATCTACTTATGTACTAGAGTTTTTACTTGTAGTGTAAACTAAGCATCAATGACACAACCGACTCAAAAACAAAAAAGTACTGAGTGTATCGGGAGCATCGCTTCTAAGAATTGATTTACATTTAAATTGTAGTTAGTTATAGCTGAGATCGACAGAGGTTCCTATGTTATTTCTACCAAGTGAATATATTCATTGCCTTTTTACGTTGAGAGCTCTTTTATCTAGTAATCCTCAGAATAAATATACTTGGCATGTAGTTATTAACTCCGGTATTAAGTTGGCATTAAATAGCCGTTATCTAGGTTTAATTCTGTTAGCTATCAACGACGACTAGAGACAACGAAGTGAGCTGAGTGCGGCGCGATGTACAAACTGACAGACCGAGATAATGGCTCTCGCAGTGTGTGCTGGAGCCTGCGTGAGGAGCCACTCGGCGCGTGCCGAGGCGCCGCGAGTCGAGTGCCGCCGCGCGCTCCACAGCCGCTAATCGCTCTCCTCCGCGGCTACCTGCCGTCACACGAGTGCTCGGTTACACTGACAAACTCTTCGATACTCCCCTGCCGTTGTGTTTAGACATCAGCTCACCGCTGACGTCACAGCCCGGGTGTCACAGGGGAGCCGCGCGGGCCGGAGGGGGGGCGGGGTGACAATTCGAGGGTTAATGTAAATATGAGCGTGAGAGAAGTACATGTTAAGTAAACGTGAGATTGTTCGCCTGTTTGCTTAGTAGAAGACAGCAAGCGACAGCTACTGCGAGTGCGAGGAGCTCTCGGCCGCCGTGTCGCCGGGACCGAACACACTCACATACATAAATACACCTACACTTAGGTCAATTACAAAATAAACACATATTTAACATAGGTAATCATTTAGTAGTTAGTAGTTGTATATACAATAGCAGTCAATCAAGCGAGGAACACATTCGTAATGGCAGCTCATTGTCACACGATGATAAGTTATTGGGAGCGCGCCGTCACGCCGTCATGCCTGGTTACCCTCGCACCCTCCCTCACTGTCCGACACTGTCCAACACCGTCCGACACTGCGTGACATCGTCTGACCGGCGTCAGGAAGTTGCTCGTAATTATATATACCTAATTAATAATATTGAGCTAATGATTCCACCCGTCGGTCAAGCGGCGAGGAGGTGACGGCTGCGGCCCGGTGAGATCAAGCCTCTAGAACAACAATTTAATATTTTATTAACAAATGTATTCCTTTGCTCAGACACTATCACTACAGGTGAGTCGAGCCAATAAACTAAATCATCAGTCATTAAAGCAGGTTCCAGGACTCGAATAAAGAGCTTTAGGATAACGCGAAAACTTGTGCTAACTACTAAAAAGGTGAACTCATAATTATTCAAAAGCTGTACTATTTTAATAGTAAATGGAAACAACTCGTCCGCGACAACCTTCAACTAGGGAGGGGGCTGAGCGGGGGACGGAGGGGGGGGGGGAGGTAGACACACACCGGTGTAACAACTACCTAACTCAATAAAGGAAGCTATAATTTTATAGTTGTTGTCATCAGTCAACAGGCTTCGATAGTTTTATTAGTATCAGAAAGAGTATGAATAGTTTGCATTGTTCAGCTTAGCGAGTACGCGTGGACTGGTGAGCCTCACCTTACTGTTCACTTCGTGGAGACTTACAGAGGGTCGGGAGGCTTTATGTTCACGATCGACACTCGCATAAATTATATTTGTTTGCGCTAAAAGGGGTATTTACTAGATCACACGGTTTTGAGGGACTCAGTTCTAAGTTTTATATTATTTTAACTGAATTAATACATGATATTAAAGTTTACTACGTAGGAGTATATACTCCCAAACTGATCAAATCACAGTTGAGAGGCAGCTCGAGTACATTCGTATAAAGCACTAAAACAAACGTAACTAAATCGCTCGCTCATAAATATCGTAGCACGTTCGTAGACAGTGCTACGACGTAGTAATATGCGCTACGCCCGTAGCGCTCCTTTTAGAGGCAATTTGCCGGTCCTTGACCTTGATCTGTTAAGTGTTCACTTCGGAACATAGATTGACTGCAGCGCACTCACACTGGCGTCACTGAGTATATATATGAACGAGTATAATGCACACACACGTACACGCTATATCTTGGAGATTCGATTCGTAGAATCGTATTATTCCAATCCAGACACATTGATAAATGCACAAAAGACGAACCTAATTGTGCTCGTAACTCAAAACGATATCCGTGCCATAACGGAATGAAACGGAAAAAATACATCTTGTCATATAAAATCTTGTTCTGTTAATTGTATGCGGGCGTAGTAGTGGCGACAGGTCTCCAGGTGTCACCCACACGGTTAAACACTTCAATGTTTGTCCAATGGCAATGAAAAGTTTCTTAGACCCTAGAAACTTTAACACTTCGTGTTCTGCGCAGATAGTTGAAATTGTAAATACTACACACATTGTAAAATAGTAAGTTAATACATTTTGCGCGTGTACGGAGTATCATTGTCATCTACTTCATTAAGATAATGACGATTTACAAGCGGTTGATACATTATGTTTGAGCCCATACACGAACCAGCGTTGCATCCCCCTGTGAGATGAGGTTGCGTCACGTCGTGCAGCAGGATTCGCATAAACCCTGCACTTTAGCGGCAGCTATCGCAGTTGGTATGTATTGCGCGCGGCGGACGTGCCGAGCGCTCCGAGCGCTCCGAGCGCTCCGAGCGCTCCGAGCGTCCGGAGCGGAGCGTGGCTCGCTATCACATTCAATCTCTAAATAAACATCAGTAGGGTGCGACCGATCCTCTTTATATTTCATACAGTAAACAATACTAGAGGTGTTGATTCTACAAATTAAGTTTTTTTTCCTTGGTAGCGCTTATTTCTTCTCTATTCTAATTGAAATTAAAGAAACTAATAAATCAGGGATTACTTTACTAGAGAACAGCATACGTCATATGACTGGACTGCGTTCATTAACTCAATAGAAAAACGTCTTACACTGTCGAAAATAATTACTGTGGTTTACTTTAGTGGTTTGGCAAACACAGCACATAGCTGAGAATATTAGAACATTGTACATTATCACGTGATGTGAGGTCCAGACATGACCCCGTGCGCGAGGATCACACCGCCGGGCGCCGCGCCATGCATACTGATGCAGCTGCGGACGCTGCACACGACCTCCAGCTTTCATTGCAAGCTTTATCTTGCTGTTTTAAGAATGTTTCTCTAATTGTACCTTTGTTTATAAATTAACAGTAGTATCCAACTATCAGCGTGCCTGTCTACATAGGTGCTAATGTTTATTTGTAGTGTCCATTGTTTTTATCAATACCAGAAGGTACCGACTGCGAACATGTGTTTGTGGTTTAGAACAAGCGGTCATGAATTTCCTCGATTTTACAAGTGTTAATAAAATTAATAACCTTCTGTATGTGTGTGTCTCACTGACAGGGGCTCCGCCGCACCGGGGGGGGGGGGGGGGGGG
>NWSH02000525.1:3328596-3339135 GCA_002382865.2 Heliothis virescens | reverse complement strand
GGGGGGGGGGGGGGGGGGTGCGAGGAATGCTTGCTAAGCTGTTAGCTCTTTTCGCATTTATTCCGTGAGTGTTAGCCTATTAGGTCGCCGAGACGAGAAATCCTAACTAATACTATAGATGCGAATGTTAACTGAACTATAGATGTATATTCATCCCAGAGATCACCGATTTTCCAACCAATCTTGTGATCTAATATTTAGCTTACAAACTTAAGTCAATATTCTATAGTGAGTCTATAGCTTGCACTCGCGTGCACCAGGTGCACACCGGAGCTTATCTCCGCGCGCTGGGAGCGAGCGCCCGGGCACCAGCATCCGACGCGATATCTCACCGCCGACGACGGTACCTGCTACTGAAAGTTACAGCAATTACACAATCATTTTACTTATTATATGACGCTTGTCAAACGTTAATAGCAGAGTTAATTCTACGTGCGCCTAATAGTTTCCCAAATTAAGATCATTTTGAGAGACTTTAGTATCAATATTTACCTGTATAATGATCGAGTGACGAACGTGTGCGTGAACACGACGCGTCAGTGTTAGCACAACATACAGATAGAACTGCACATGTCATTAAATGCGAGCGTACAATGAACAACACATTTGTGATCTATTCGCTGCGTTGCCCGGCGCGGCTAATCTCCGCATTACGGTTAATTAGCAGCAGACGTTCCGCGCGGAACTGCACGGAGCCGTCTACCTGATGGAATGATGCGAGGTCGTGTGTCCACCCGCAGCCTTTCATTAAAATCGTTCAAATTAGTTAAAGTGACTCATAGCAACAAAATAGGCATATAGTGATATAATAAACCGTCTGTGACATTGATGACAATAAATTCGCTAATTGAAGGTATAGATTAGCTGATTCATCCATATTACGATTAACCTGGCACGCAGTAGCTCCGGTGACTACTTATATACTGTAATATAATAGGGAGGAGACACAATACTGCACACAGTGCTGGAGCATGTCGGACCGCGGTTCACGTTAACATTAATAATTTACGAGCGACGCTCACTTCACTCATTTTTCAAAGTTTAAAAATTTGTCATTATTCAGAAACACATGTCCTCTCCCCCCTCTCCCCCCAGTCCCCGGCCTCACCCCCGCGCTCGCCCTCACTCGGCAGCTACAAACTTTTAGTACAATGTTTTGATATTTGTGGGCGACCGTAACCGACTTTCCTTGTAACTCACATTGACACAGCTATAAATCGCTCGGGCTTTTTGCGACTACATAAAAGGGCAAAACCGAACTATATCAGCTTCAATATTAATGTGTTCCCAATGCTACCGATACTACACATGAAATATATTCTAACAGTGAAACTAACTGCGGACTTGACAAAACCTTCGTTTGAATGTGAACAGCAGCTCATTTGTAAGCGTCGTGTGTCGTGTGTTGTATGTTTTGTGTGGGCCGCCGGGACTACACACAATAGATCGCAGTCGTGGGGGCGCTCGCATGGGATAGTTTTGTGCTTCACCAAAACTCATAGCCGTTCTCTTAACACTTTCTAATACATGCATTAGCTATTCCATTCCGATTTTTGGAGAAGAAAATGTTTGTGTTCCAGAACAATTAGCCTGATATCGTGGTGATAATAGTACATATTGGATGTCATGCAGATAGTGTGAACAATAAACTTGTACAATAAAGTGCTTCGTGAACAATAAGCGTCGAGCGTCGGACGTTACCGCCGACCACTGCTAATTATAGCGGCGCACCCCCCCGCATCGCACCACCCCGCACCGCGCCGCCCCGCGCCGCGCCGCCCCGCACCGTGTCGCGCCGCGCCGCTGCTGCAGCTTCAGCGAGATAGCGCCCAGTTGCATCGACTTCATACTCACGCCGAGAGCCGCTGTTTTTGAAACTTATACTGATAAGCTGGAGCAGGATTCAAATGTGGCAGATAACATAAACTTAATCAATAAGTGTATTGAATTTAGTTCGAGATTATGACTGGTCGGGTGTTGCGGGCATTCGGCAACAATTATAATAATTGTCGTATCGGACATGTGAACATGTTCAGACGATGCCGGATACCGCGCACACACCGCTCGCGTCCAACATCTGGCACAGCTCGACGGTGCGCGCGGTGTGTGTGTGTGTGTTGCCTCGCTCAAACGATAACAACATCTCGGCGGCACATTGCTAACATTATTCCTTCTTTTATGACTCGAAAGTGTTGAAGCTAGTGTAAACATACGCGTATCTCGGCTCGCTCCGGTCTGCACAGCTTCCGAGCGCGTCTCGTGTGCGCCGGCACTAGCGCGGCCCCCGGGACCGACCGCCCCGTACGTCTGCACGTGACGCGTGATGTGCGCCCGCACTAACGTCCACAATGGGGCCGAGGAAGAGCAACCGACTTATCTTCGCATTTATAAGCGGAATAATACATCATCGTCCCCGGGGAGCCGCGCGGCACCCGGTAACACCCAGCCGCACGCACACGGCGATACGGCAATAAGCGTTACTATGCAATGCTCCAAACGAGTAGTAGAGTTGGTGGAGGGACCTGTGCAGTGTACAGGGCTGTCGTCACTACTCTCGTGACAACGCTGAAACCTTGTACCGAAAAGACAGAAATACATTGTTATTGCCAGAAACTAAGTTAAGGGAACATCCGATACTTCCCCGACAACTCACAATTAGTTTTGTATCGAGTTCAATGAAAACTGACATAATGGAGGAAGTATTTCCCGTTACGCCGGCGCCCACTTACTCACACACATACATAGATACACACACACACATACTTACAGCACTTATTTGTAACAGTAGTATCACGCAGAAACATATAACACGGTCAAGTCACGCTGGGCTACAGGTACAGCTGTGTGCTGGACGCTGACGGCGGCACTCGGTGTCAGTCAGACAAGTCACGTGCTCACGGGCTACTGAACTAATCAAATGATCTCATATTCAAGCACCGGTGTGAAATGTTCCAACAATAGGAACGCGAACGTCGGCAGTTCCCGGCGGACAATAAACTTTACATAATTAAATGGAAGCTGCGAGACGCCTCCGAACATTAATTGTAAGGTTAAATAGAATCGTCGGCGGAGCTGTGCCTGTCGAGACTTACATCTGGAGCAGCGTTGATCCTCGCTTTACACTTTGTACAGATGAGTACTGAGCATTGTTTACTGCCGGCTCACTGAATCAATCTTACTTTGTTGCTGAGACGACGACGGACTGCCTACAGCTACTGAGAGTTAGCTTACACTCGACATTGTGATAGATATCATTTGTGTCTAATGACTTTCTAGTCTTGATAGATAGATCGCTGGATAAACATTAATTTATGCTTGTTCAAGATATATTAGTGATCTCAGAGCGACTCTTTCAGTTGTTTCAGACAGTTCAGATATTGTAAATTGAGCACTTCAAAAGTTGATGTTTCACTAGCAATAAGCCAAACTTGTGTTAATTAGCGGCCGAGGTGGGGCGCTCCGAGTGACGCGATTGTTGCGAACACAGTGACGTGTAGCGCGGCGGGGCTGCCGCATTACATATTCCACAGTTTAATATCGCGCCGTGTCGTCACCGCGCCTCACCGCGCCGCGCCGCGCCGCCTGCCTGACCCGCCTCACTCGAATATTCCCTCTCGTTAACTGTCCGAACTCGTAATGACCTCCCCGGGGGATACCGCCGCTAAGAGACCTCTATTCAGACCAACGTAACTTTGAAAAAAATCTCAAACTTCTTAAAATATGAATACTGAAAGAGTTGCTCTAAGAGCTTTGTAGCTTGTTGTGTTGTGCCGGAACTTTGGGACACCAAATGGATGTTTAATGTGCGAGTTTAGCTTCAAACAAGTCTTGTACAATTTTTTGTTTCTTTCAAACAAACTTGACTTTTGAAGCGAAGTCTGCTTTTAAGGAAGCGTTGTGTCGAGCAGCGGTGCCAGCTTGCGCAAAATGATTTTCCTCAAAAATACATTCAGCAGATAGGCACAAACAATAGCGGCGACCACGAGTCTCCGGCAACAAGCTGGTCGCTAGTGAGCGCGCACTGCTCACAGTGACTGACATCCAATTAAACGCTCGTGGCATATTGCCTATAGTCCCGCCAGGACGCAGTAGGGCTGCCAGTCAATCGCTCGCTATCAATCAACCGCTTCGCCGCTCGCACCGATCAATCAAATATATCGCCACGCAGAAAACTGTTCAAGTGTGCGAGCGCCGAGAGCGGCAGCCTTGGCGGCGCGTCACGCCGTCACGCCGTCCGTCACGCCGACGAGGACGACGCAGCCGGCCAGTCCGCGCGCGTGTGCGGCGACGTCGCTGTATCGAACATAACACGACAAGATTCAACGTACTTTTAGTAACAGTCGATCGGTAAGAATGTCGAAAAGTGTTTACTTATTGACGATAGATGTTAGATTTCATCTAAAACCAACACGTCTGATCGGCAGCCATTAGGCATGCGTGATAAAGCTAGTGCCGCGCCGGCGGGCCGTGTGTAGCAAACCAGAGCTAATCTCAAATGGATAGAATTGTTTCCCAAAGCCATTAACGTTGTCTATACCTAAAGCTATTTTACCGTGAACAGCGAACATAAAAATATAATTCTTATCATAAAATTGAGGCAAAAATGCTGGTCCAGTGGTTTTATTGCGGATTGTGTGCAGCACAGTCGTAAAGCGCGAGCCGGCCGCGGACTCGAACCTAACGACCCGCGCTCGCAGCCTGACCTCACTGCACGAACTAACTATTCGCCAATTGCTAATAAACGCGAATTTAACTAAGATGCTTCTGATGGTTTGTTTGTTACACTTCTGTAGAAATATGGCTGAATCAATTTATTTAATAGACACACGTGAAGCCATGGGAAATCGCAAGTTTATATAAGCAATTATTTATCCAATAAAAGCAATTTATATGATTGGAAATGAACATTTCTGCAAAAAATGCGTTTCATATAGATTCATTAGCGGCCAGCACAGCGCGCGCCGCTGCGATAGTATAATCTATACTTATAATACATCTGTAGAGAAGTCAATTCTGTACATGAAATATATTTCCAAAATAATTATCAGGGGGTGATTAGGGATCGGTACTGATGCCAAAAATGTAATCAGTAGAATTTTTGTCTGTCTGTCTGTCTGTCCATCTGTCTGTCTGTATAACCGTTATAGAAACAAAAACTACTGGACGGATTTTAACGAAACGTGGTACAATTATTACTCATACTCCTGTGCAGGTTATAGTACACTTTTCATCACGCTACAATCAATAAAAGCAGAGCAGTGAAGGGAAATGTTGGGAAAACGCACTGTCGCTGGCATAAGCGACATGATCCGCGAATGAAGTCGCTGGCAGAAGCTAGTATGCAATAAAATTGTTCAGTTTAATGAACCACGCCGCGGGGCAGCACACGTTCAGCAACAGCTTGCAGCGCGAGCTCTCTCCGTTATCAATTAAACTTGTTATACGAACTCAACATATAGCTACATATACCTACAGTTTATCGTTCCGTCTAGAATTACTTATGTATGACTAGCTTCCGCCAGCAGTTTCACCCGCGTCCCGTGAGAACTACTCCGCGCACCAGGATTAAAAGAATTTTATAAATCGGACCAGTAGTTCCTAAGATTAATGTGTTAAACCAAACAAACAAACAAACTCTTCAGCTTTATTATATTAGTATAGATTAAGATGGATGATTCAACTGGTAACGGGAAATTCACATATAAAATGGTTTTTTGATGTTTAACTAAGTTAACATTCGATATGATGCATGATCTGTCGCGGTAATAATTTACCTCAAAGTAATTTTTGATGTGTTTGTTTTACTCCGAAAGATCATACAATTCAAGTGTAATGCGATGAACCTTTTATTGCAAAATACAACAATATGTTTCTGATTGCTGCGGGTTGTTCGAAAGAGTTACCGCGGCCCTGGCACACAAAGGGCTCCCGAAGGAACACGGTGGGTTTTAGTCAGTAGAAGTCTGACACTCCCTTCCGCTGTCACCCACAGCGGAAGGGGTCATACTGATGATTTCCCATCGATATAAAAAAAAAAAAAAAAAAAAAAAAAGGTAGATTATTATATTCACGCTGATATGGAATTTTGACTCGGTGTAAAACACCAAAGAAACATTTTATTAGATATGTCCCGCTACTCGTAAAAATCGTAGCATGCGCCGTAAGCTACGTGTTTAACTTAAGTTTAAGTAACTTCATAAGTCTTTTTACAGAAATTGTTTGTGGTAATCTATGTAAAAAGTTTAATTTGATAATATCTACAGAAATACATCTGAGTCGTAATTTACTCGTATTGTACTGAGAATAACCGGTGGTGGTTTTCTTTGAGTAGTGTGGGATTATATATTTATATTTTGTTATATATTTATTGATTTTATATATTAATTTATTATATATTAATATATTTTATTAACAAAATATATTACTTAATATAATTATTTGTTATTTAATATATTTAATTGATTATTAAATTTATTTTGATAAATAATATAAATATTTTAATATATAATAGATATTAAATAATGGTATCATTATTAAATGTTAATTTTGAATAATTATTAAATTTATAATATAATATTATTATTATTGATTAATTTGAAGAATAATATTATTTATAATTTAATAATTTATATTATTGTAATTATATGTTTAGTAGTATTATATTAGAAATTATTATATTAAAAAATTAATAAAAGGATTTATTAGATATTTTAATAATATTAATATATTATTATATTATAATCTAAGTGGTTGTGTAGTTATATATGATTATATAGTGATAGTAATATTTAAAGTGCAATATTTATTAAAGTTATATATATTGATATTAATATGTTTGTTATATATTATGTTAAAATACCAAAAAATATATTATAAATGTTATAATTTATATATTATATTTTAAAAATATATATTGTAATTAATTATATTATAATATAAAATAATTATTTATAATTTTTTAATTTATAATTCCCCCCGTAATTAATTATATAAAATAAATTTTTTATAATATTGTTAGAAGAGAATTATATTAATTGATAAATAAGTTAAATGAATAGTATATGTTAAATAATTAGTAGTTTGAATTATATAAATATAGGATTTATTATAGTTATTATACTAATGTAGACATTATTTAATTATTAATGGTATTATATTACAGTATAAAACTAATTAATAATAATTTGTAATTATATTGGGTATTTGGTATGTAAGTTATATTATATGTTAGATTGGTAATAGTTATATTTGAAAGTGAATATTATTTAGGTGAATAAATGATAATATTATATTAAGTTAATTTTTTGTTAAATTTGTTTATATATTATAATGATTTAGTAATTATGGTAAATGTATATTGTTATATTTTTTATCTGTGTAGGGCAGGGTATATTTAAATTGGTTGTATATTAAATTAATTTTATTAAGGTTGTTAATATTTTTTAACCAATTTTAAACTATTTAAAAATAATAAATAACCTAAAATTAATATTATTTACGTATTTTATATATATTTATTTTAATTATATTGTTGAAACTCGGTTATTTCAGTATATATTATAAATTTATAATGTTTAGTAATTTTATACTTATAATTATATTAATTATTATATAAATTATATAATAAGTTAAATAATTAATTTAATATTAATTATTTATATTTAGATTAATTATTATAATATAAATTAATATTATATAGTTAGTTTAAATATTTAGTATTATTAATAAATTATAGATAATATTGAAAGATGTATATTTTATATTTATTATTTATTATTATATATATAAGTTATAATTTATATTTTTAGTTATTTTATTTATTAAAATAATATAATTATTTTTTGAATTAATTAATATAATTTATAATATATATATTATATGTTATTATAATATAAGAGTTAGATATAGGTATATGTAACATGAAATAATGTTAAAGATTGAATATTTAATTATAATATCATATACTAATAGATATATATATATATATATTTTATTTTTTTACACATATAAAAATTATTTATATAATTATTTTGTAATTTTTTTATATATATAATTTTTTATATTTATATTTTTTTATTTTTATTTTTATAATATACTTTTTAATTATATAAAATTTTTATTAAATAATAATATAATTAATGTATTAATATATATATTATATATATTATATATTATATAAAAATTATTTTTATTTATTTGTAAAGTTATATTATATTTAAAATAATATATTAATGTATCTATTATTAATTTATTAGTATTTATAATTATTTATATATTATTATATATTTTTATATTTTATAAAATTTTTTTATTTATATATAAATTAATTAATATAATTAATTATATTTTATATTATTTATTTTAATTTATATAATTATTATTATTTTATATTACAATTTTATTATTTAAACATAAGGATTTATTTTAAATTATTTAATATTTTATTATATTATAAAAGTATATTTAATTATAGTTATATTTTATTACTAATATATTTAATTTAATATATAATTTATTTTTTTATATTATTTATATAATAATTATAATTGATATAATTTATATAATAGTGATTATTATTTATTATGTATAATTATTATAATTATTTTATATATATATTATTTAAATATTATTTGATAGTTAGTATATATTTTTATTATAATTATATTTAAATATTATAGATATATATATTGGTAAACGATATTGATATATATTGGATTGTTAAGTAATGATGACTTATTTGTTTTATCAAGTGGGATTGATATTTTATTATTTATAATTTAATAAGTAAGTTGTTTTAGTCGTTATAGATTTATTTTAAGTATTATTTTAATATATATATAATTAATATTATTTATTTAATTAAAATTAATTAGATATAATGTTATATATTTATATTAAAACTACTTAATAAAATTATTATTAATTAATATATTTATATATAATATGTAATTTATTAGTAAATACTATATATATAAAATTTTTATTAATAATATTATGTTTTTATAGTAAGTATATTAATATTTATAATATATTTTAGGTATATATTTACTACTTATTATGATATATTTAAGATAGTTAATGTAATTTATATAAATATTTTTTAAATATTTATAATTATTTATAAAAAAAATTCTACTTAATTAATTTATTTTTTTTTATTATTAGTATAATTTTATATATTATTTATATATATGTAAATAAATATTTTATAATATATTTATTTTTGATTATTATATATATACATATAAATACTACATATATAGATAATTATTTAATTAATTATAATTTACCTTATAAATTTAGTATTATAGTTTTTATTTTTTTTATGTTAATTATTATAAAAGTATTAATTATTTATTTTATATAATTATAATTGGCGTATTATTATATTTATTTTTTAATATTAAAGTTTATTACAATCTGGTAATAGTATAATTTAATGTTATTATAATTATAAAATAATTATTATTAGTAATTTATATTAAGTAATATTTATATTTTATTTATATTATATTATTATAATTATAATATATTAATTCCTATACAATCTTTACCATAATAATCTTTTATAATTTATAATTATAAGTATATATAAAATAAGATTAATTATAAAACAAATCTTTATGTTAATTAAGAAATATGATTAGACTGAAAATGATATTAGATTAAATTAAGTATCAGATACTAATTTTATTAGTAAAAGAATAAATATTTGGTAATTATTTATGTGTAATTTATTAGTATTTGTATACTATTATAGTTTATATTGTTAATTTAAATAATTTTTTATTATTTAAATATATATTAATAATATATATAATTTATTTAAAATAATAATTATATTTTAATATTATTATTTATATTATTAATGAATTAATTATATATATAATTAGTTATTAACTTAAAGTTATAATTATTAATGAATAATTGAATATTATTTTATATTATTTATATTGATTAATTTGATTTTTTTTTATTTATTTTTTATTTTAATATATTATAAGAATATGTATATGAAATTAAATAATTATTATCATTGAAGTTTAGTTTAATTATATTATATTAATTAATATTTTTTTTATAATTTCTAAATATATAATTAATTTAAATTAAGTGTATATTATAGTATAATTATTTAAATGATATATTTATAATAATATATTTATAATTGTGTTATTTAAGTAATATGAGTGTATTTGTGGTTGGTTGTGGTTGTGGTTAGTATTTTAATTAAAAAGTATATTTGTTAAATTTTAATAGATATATTATATATAATTATAATATATATTTAAATTAATTTTAATATTTATGTTTTATATTATAATAAATTAATATTTTATATTTATAATTATTAAAATTAAATATATTAATATTTTATATTATTATTTATTAAATATTAATAATTTTATAATATGAATAAATTAGTTAAATTTATAATTATATTAAATATATATAGATTTTATTATTAATATAATTAATTATAAATATTTATTAATGTTCATAATAGTTAATTATTATTATTTATATAATCTATAATTA
>NWSH02000525.1:3277262-3300977 GCA_002382865.2 Heliothis virescens | reverse complement strand
ATATTCCTTTGAGTGAAAGTTAAGGGAGGGATATTTATCATTAGTATTAAGTTTATTTTTTTTAATTGGACATTATTTGTTTTATTCTTATTAATAAATATATTTCTTCTTTGCGCCCTCGGCAGCATGTACAGACAACTGTACAGGTTTAATTTTGTTTTATATAAATAATTATTGTCGCGGCGCGCGTCAGCACTTTTATAGACTATTTAATCTGTAACATTAGCATTTTATATCACTGCACATTATCATTTGTATCAATAAGTATCAATTATACTCTCGTCACAGAAGTTGTGTTATTTATCATTTCTACGCAATCTTCGAATCCTGCGAATCCTGTATATCAACGAGAAGCAGTCAACCTATCATCTATCATTCAAGTGTAGGCGCTTACAACCCCTACAATGCTTATTCATTTCCTTAAATCGCTTTATACTATCAATTATTCTAACAGAAAGCAAACAGAATTGTCTTAACTAATTGACTTCATTACACGAACACCTCAGCTCACCGCAGTTACAGTAAACTTGTCCACTAACTTGGCACAGTTAAACTTGGCAGCTGGCCGACTGCCAGTAACTACCTGTAGCCGCTCAGATTACTAAGACATATTTTTTACTTTGAACTTTTACTCAGACCAAGTGATACCACTCGTAGCCCGTAGCACGACTAATAGCGCCTACATAACGAGCTACGTGCTACGCCGTAGTCGACGTAGAGGCGTAGCGCTGCGAAGCGACCCACAGCGGCCTCGCACGTGGCCAAATTGCCAAATCAGTAAGCTCAGCGTATGTTTCATACGGTATACTGAAATTGAGCCTATTCATAGAGATTTTATCGAATCACGTTATTGCCTACAACCTGTTGCCGAGGTTCATGCCTACGGGTGATTACAATTTACTTTATTATGGACTATAAATGTACAAAAGAGCGCAATAAAGAAAACCGTTTCACAACAAACATTTGATATTACCGTGACCTTCTCCTAATGTATTAGTACAATACAATGCTATTGAACGTGAATATTCTTGACAAATGAC
Source organism: Heliothis virescens (assembly GCA_002382865.2). NCBI lineage: Eukaryota > Metazoa > Arthropoda > Insecta > Lepidoptera > Noctuidae > Heliothis > Heliothis virescens. Next base: position 3,299,937 of record NWSH02000525.1, on the reverse strand, counting down.
GGCGCGTTGCGTGGCACGTATTAATTAATAACTCCTAAATATTTGAGTCACATTTAATTACAATGTACATACGTTTTAGGGTAATAACAGGAGCAGTTATTAACAACACCACATATTTACTCACGACTTTAATTAAATACACCAACCTTTAGTGTAAACTGTTCATAATTTCTAGAATGTTCTGCTAAATGTTTTAATTCGATTTGTTTTCATTTGATTCGACATACGCCTCGAGACCTTACTCTATATTTGTTATTTCTACACCACATATAGACTAATAGACTTAGTATGGAAATTTATTAAGCACAGGTGACAGAACCGTGTCATGTTAGCTTTTGTTGCCTAAATTATTTTTTCCATACATAAGTATAAAATAAGACCTTTATCTAACAAGGTGAGTGTTGTTACAGCTACACGCTGATGTGCAGTGAGTGGTGCAGTGAGTGGTGGCTTGTGACGTCACTCGTACAGCGCTAAGCGGTTTCCAATGTTCGCTCGAATCAGAAACTTACTACCGCTATATTTCTCACCACCACTTTATAATCTATTTCAACTTGTTTACCTTCTATCTAAGATATTTCATAAGCTTTTCCTTCGTCAGTGGGTAGACGATTTCTTTTGGAAACAATTTTGTTAAGGCTAATATGGAGAAGTTCATTAAGACCTGAGTTACATATGATAGATGTACTATATAAGAACATGTCTCATAAAAAGTCTTCTGTGTCGTAACCTAGCAACCTCCAGCAATGTACTCCGTCCATAGAGCGGCTTTATTATAAACAAGTAAACATCGACTGAAATCTGAGTCAGAAAATAACTTAGAACAGAGAGTTAGTTAACGAGTTGCCAACATGGTGGCTGTTATTGTGTAATTATTGTTATGCGCTGTATTCAGCCGTCAACCGTCGAGCCACAGGGCACACCTGTAGCGACAATGTGTCACCTTCACTTAAATATATTTATATAGCACTAAATAATGTACATCTACAGCAGACAATATCTGGCAGCAGTCAGGCGCCGCAGCCTCCCGCTGAGAATTAATCAGAGCCGCGATTACAGATGACAGACACCAAGATATGATTAATTACTGGCTCTGCTCGAGCGGGGAATTAACCATTTCTCAGATCATTTACACTCACATATAATACGTATATAATCCTCCTGCTCCGGTGGTTGCTTACAGACTGGACATTTGTTTGATCACACTGGATTGTTTCAAATAATATTGGTGATAAAGTAGAAAAGACAAATGTTATCAAGCAATACAAGATTAAGTTTATTTGTTCTTTAAGGAAATAGATCGAGTTATGTGCCGTCCGCCCTTCGCGCGTGATACTTCTGGACAAACTTCGTTACTAGACAGACACACGTGTGAGCATGACAACAACTCCCCCCCCCTGCCGCCTCTAGTGTCGAGAGCGTGCTGAATCTCAGATGTTTCTTGTATTTGAGTACAAATAATCGAAGTTTGCAGTCGGATCCAGTCTCCCGTTATAATGAACAGCTGCAGACACAGCGCAGTATCAATTAATGCGCGAATGTTCGAGAATGCAAACATCTTCGCGTCGAGAGCGCCGGCCCGACAGTAATGCCGCTCTCCGACCGTTAATTAAATTGTGTCGGNTATGAGCTGGACAGAATCATTCCTCTACAAAGAGAAGAATCAGGAAAAGGCTATCAAGTTATATCGAATTATCCATATTTGGCATTTAACTTGAAAAGGGACGTGGTATTATTCTTCACAGAAAACGACCTACTACAATGCCTTCATGCAAGTCCAGAGAAGATATTATGTTCCATTGATAAGCCAATCTATGAAATTCGAGAGAAACAATCAATTTGTGATATTAATATCAATGGAATAATCACATCAGCCTGTATACGAAAACAGTCGCGGTGCGAAAATAAGTGGATCAAGTTACGGCGCCCGAACGACTGGCTGTATCAATGTTGTCAGCAATGCACTGTCCGCATTTTTAGCGCACTGACTACGGAAGTGAAGACTTTATCAGGCAATGGCATAATCACTCTATGTACTGGATGCACACTTAAGGGAGATTCTTTCAAGATTTACTCTCACAAGAACTTTATCAATCACGTGGACCACCATACAGAAGAGATGGAACTTCCACAGATGTCTGTTGTCAATGAGATAGTCAACACAAGCATCCCCTCGGTGGATACTTTTGTACCCGAGGATCATCACACCGTGTGGAATCAGTTGAGATCAGACATAGAAGATCTCAAACAACAGTCGACACAAACGCTGAGTGTCCACGACGTGCACCAGTATAGCGTGCTCTACTCGCTGGTGGCTGGAGCGATCCTGACGGGCTTTATCTTAATTTTCATATGGATCCGACGAAGACGGAGTCAGCAGCCGACATTGGAGTCAGGATTGGAGTTAGCAGCAGTACAGCCGACACCTCGAAAGATCACCGAGAGCACGTCAACCCCTAACTTGCATTCAATCAAATTTGATATTCCTTTGAGTGAAAGTTAAGGGAGGGATATTTATCATTAGTATTAAGTTTATTTTTTTTAATTGGACATTATTTGTTTTATTCTTATTAATAAATATATTTCTTCTTTGCGCCCTCGGCAGCATGTACAGACAACTGTACAGGTTTAATTTTGTTTTATATAAATAATTATTGTCGCGGCGCGCGTCAGCACTTTTATAGACTATTTAATCTGTAACATTAGCATTTTATATTACTGCACATTATCATTTGTATCAATAAGTATCAATTATACTCTCGTCACAGAAGTTGTGTTATTTAGCATTTCTACGCAATCTTCGAATCCTGCGAATCCTGTATATCAACGAGAAGCAGTCAACCTATCATCTATCATTCAAGTGTAGGCGCTTACAACCCCTACAATGCTTATTCATTTCCTTAAATCGCTTTATACTATCAATTATTCTAACAGAAAGCAAACAGAATTGTCTTAACTAATTGACTTCATTACACGAACACCTCAGCTCACCGCAGTTACAGTAAACTTGTCCACTAACTTGGCACAGTTAAACTTGGCAGCTGGCCGACTGCCAGTAACTACCTGTAGCCGCTCAGATTACTAAGACATATTTTTTACTTTGAACTTTTACTCAGACCAAGTGATACCACTCGTAGCCCGTAGCACGACTAATAGCGCCTACATAACGAGCTACGTGCTACGCCGTAGTCGACGTAGAGGCGTAGCGCTGCGAAGCGACCCACAGCGGCCTCGCACGTGGCCAAATTGCCAAATCAGTAAGCTCAGCGTATGTTTCATACGGTATACTGAAATTGAGCCTATTCATAGAGATTTTATCGAATCACGTTATTGCCTACAACCTGTTGCCGAGGTTCATGCCTACGGGTGATTACAATTTACTTTATTATGGACTATAAATGTACAAAAGAGCGCAATAAAGAAAACCGTTTCACAACAAACATTTGATATTACCGTGACCTTCTCCTAATGTATTAGTACAATACAATGCTATTGAACGTGAATATTCTTGACAAATGACGGCGCGTTGCGTGGCACGTATTAATTAATAACTCCTAAATATTTGAGTCACATTTAATTACAATGTACATACGTTTTAGGGTAATAACAGGAGCAGTTATTAACAACACCACATATTTACTCACGACTTTAATTAAATACACCAACCTTTAGTGTAAACTGTTCATAATTTCTAGAATGTTCTGCTAAATGTTTTAATTCGATTTGTTTTCATTTGATTCGACATACGCCTCGAGACCTTACTCTATATTTGTTATTTCTACACCACATATAGACTAATAGACTTAGTATGGAAATTTATTAAGCACAGGTGACAGAACCGTGTCATGTTAGCTTTTGTTGCCTAAATTATTTTTTCCATACATAAGTATAAAATAAGACCTTTATCTAACAAGGTGAGTGTTGTTACAGCTACACGCTGATGTGCAGTGAGTGGTGCAGTGAGTGGTGGCTTGTGACGTCACTCGTACAGCGCTAAGCGGTTTCCAATGTTCGCTCGAATCAGAAACTTACTACCGCTATATTTCTCACCACCACTTTATAATCTATTTCAACTTGTTTACCTTCTATCTAAGATATTTCATAAGCTTTTCCTTCGTCAGTGGGTAGACGATTTCTTTTGGAAACAATTTTGTTAAGGCTAATATGGAGAAGTTCATTAAGACCTGAGTTACATATGATAGATGTACTATATAAGAACATGTCTCATAAAAAGTCTTCTGTGTCGTAACCTAGCAACCTCCAGCAATGTACTCCGTCCATAGAGCGGCTTTATTATAAACAAGTAAACATCGACTGAAATCTGAGTCAGAAAATAACTTAGAACAGAGAGTTAGTTAACGAGTTGCCAACATGGTGGCTGTTATTGTGTAATTATTGTTATGCGCTGTATTCAGCCGTCAACCGTCGAGCCACAGGGCACACCTGTAGCGACAATGTGTCACCTTCACTTAAATATATTTATATAGCACTAAATAATGTACATCTACAGCAGACAATATCTGGCAGCAGTCAGGCGCCGCAGCCTCCCGCTGAGAATTAATCAGAGCCGCGATTACAGATGACAGACACCAAGATATGATTAATTACTGGCTCTGCTCGAGCGGGGAATTAACCATTTCTCAGATCATTTACACTCACATATAATACGTATATAATCCTCCTGCTCCGGTGGTTGCTTACAGACTGGACATTTGTTTGATCACACTGGATTGTTTCAAATAATATTGGTGATAAAGTAGAAAAGACAAATGTTATCAAGCAATACAAGATTAAGTTTATTTGTTCTTTAAGGAAATAGATCGAGTTATGTGCCGTCCGCCCTTCGCGCGTGATACTTCTGGACAAACTTCGTTACTAGACAGACACACGTGTGAGCATGACAACAACTCCCCCCCCCTGCCGCCTCTAGTGTCGAGAGCGTGCTGAATCTCAGATGTTTCTTGTATTTGAGTACAAATAATCGAAGTTTGCAGTCGGATCCAGTCTCCCGTTATAATGAACAGCTGCAGACACAGCGCAGTATCAATTAATGCGCGAATGTTCGAGAATGCAAACATCTTCGCGTCGAGAGCGCCGGCCCGACAGTAATGCCGCTCTCCGACCGTTAATTAAATTGTGTCGGATGGACGCGCAGCATCCGCACACTCTTGTACTCAGGTAGGCACTGTACTCGTACGAGGACGCTGCACGACGACACACACTGAATGTAAAGTGGGCGACAGTCGACAGTCCGGCGTACTCCACCTTCCCCGGGAGCAATCCATTCAAGACGTCCCCACACTGCATATCGTGCGCTGTCCTTATTTATAAGGCAATTTGAAAATAACGAGCAAACACTCCTAAGGAAAGCTCGTGAATAAATCGCGGCGAGGTTCTCCCCTGCGGACAATAAAAGCGCTCACGTCGTAATTAGAATCCGTTTCGACTTAATTGTTGATTCATTTCCAGATTAGATAACGCTACTCTGTGTCGCGACATCTAGTGATTCATTCAAGCGTTTAACGAAATCTGCCGAAAAGATTAAAGTGCTTTAGGGCTTACTTACCCAGATTTAAGTATTTCAACTATTTAAACTAAAATATCGCTGTAGACAGCTTTTGAAATAAACCGTTTCACAGCTAAAATTCGCAGCAACTCGCCTGGAAAACTGCAAAGTGGTTGCTCTGTGATCTCAGGACGTAGCGACGAGAACAATTTTCTCGGAACAATATTTTTCAACAAGATCTACGAGTTGGAAGTTAGTGTGCGCGTCAGGCGGAGCGGGCGCGGCCGGGGCGCGCGACTAGTACCGCCGACTAACTTTAAGTGGAAGTTGTGTGAGCGCGTTACACCGCTTGTCACCGCGCTCACGACAACTCACAACATATTTCAATATTAACTTGTGTTGAGATAGCTTTATCTTGTCTGTGACACATCTCGGGACTTTTCTGGCGATATATATTCTTTCTCGTAGTGTGTGCGTGACCATAGCCTTCGTGACGTCATACGGTAGCTGTATAGTGGAGGCGTCGTTAGGCACACGCCACCGTACAATTAGCGCGTATTAGCCGACAGATAATGGACAGCGCCGCCATTAACCTGTTACATTACACTATAACTGATAGTTTGCCACCGATACGTCTTACGTGTTACTCGCGTGACATTCGCTAAAGGCTGCTCAACACGATGTTGTGCTGATAATACCTGCATGTATTATGAAGCACTTGAGGACGAAAGGTTTCAAACATAACAACTAAGAGAGAATAACTTGTAAAATCAGACAGAATACACAATGTGTAAGCTTATAGACGGTTGTAGGGTCAGGCAGGCGGCGCCTGTGGGCGGTCGCGACTGCCCATCTAATATTAACAGTGTACTTAGCAGGCGGGCCCGGGGCGCGCGGCTAGCTCGCACGTCACACAATGCTCCCGGGACACAGACAGACAGACGGCCGCTCACTGCAGACAAGCTGTGCTCAAATCTCAGTGCTCCGGCACTCACCTCCGGTGGAGCAACATGACTTCTCTTTACTATTCCAGCAACGAATCTATTGAATGTAAGATAAAGTGAACTAAACATATTAAGCGCAATACGTAAAGCTCGCGATATATCGAATATCTGCTTTTTTATCGAATTTGACTTTCCATTAGGCTCTCATACGCAAATACGATTCAAAATATCGCAAGCAAATGCAATTTACGTAACAGAAAAGTAAACATACAGACGTACGTACATACGTAAGTACGCTCATACATCGTCTGCTCACATTACATGATAGTGCGCAATATGTATGTGTGAGCGCGCGGTGACAGACAAACAACAAGTCCTACAGCGACGCTTTAAATTAAACTTTTTATTTCAATCTTCTTAGCGAGCGTTCTCTTCGTGAAATTAAATTGTAAACTTCCTTGTTTACAATACTGAAGTAATTGCAATCTCTAACGAAGCGGAATGCCGTCGCTGTGTTCTACTGGCGGAACATTCCACCAATACTACCTAGCAGTAGGCACTCTACACGCCTGAGCTCGAAATGTCGGCTATGAGCAATTATACTCTTGAGACTGTGTCCGTAAATTAGATATCTTCGACACTCGCACAAGTGGGGATTTCTGACAATACATTACAAAGTCGATAACGTCACTATTTCCGACGCAGAGCTCTGAACGACTCACGATATAGCAATTTAACACACAGTACGGAGCTAAATTATATTTTTCTACAAAGGCAGAAACCCAATGAACCGCTGAGAATAATTCGACGCCGACGCAAAACGTTTTATAATTTGCGAAGTTAATTTACAAGAGAGGGAAACTTGGCACTCTCTGTTAAGATCACAACTTCGCCTAAACCAATTTCATTTTAATTTTTCATTAAGTTGTACAAGAAGTCGGGTTTAGCGGTTAGTGTTCGCTGCGGGCTGGCGACGTGCCGCGTGCGTGCCGGCGACGTGCCGCGTGCGTGCCGGCGACGTGCCGCGTGCGTGCCGGCGACGTGACGCGTGTGTGCCGGCGACGTGACGCGCGCGTGCCTCCGACGTCACGCGGAGTTTTATTCAGAGTCTGAAAAAATTCTAACTACCTATACGAAGACTTACTTCTTATAGTTACAGTTTATGTTAACAATCTGATCAATAACGTCTGCTTAGTAAATATTACTGTTTTAAGTAATAATCATAATTATGATAATTTCAAGCAATGAAGAATTAAGTATTTCTATTTAATAATACGATGCTTATTTGTACCCAATTATTAGGATTTCGTACCGTTTGAGCGGCCCCTGGCCCTCGGCCCTCGGCTCGCTAATGTAAATATTGAACCGACCGCTGCTGTTTGTAAATAATTGTGGGCGATATCGAAAGATAAATTGTCTTTCATCCGGTGAATAGATGTCTTTACTTTAAAATTAATTGATATGAAAGCAAAATTAATTTAAGCTAATCAATAAGCGGCGGCTCGGCGCGGGAATATAAACACATTCTTCAGGAGCGATAGATTTAATATCAACAGAGTTGCTAACTTAGTACTCGACGAACACACAAATACCCAGTTCAATAATAATAAATACCTACGCAATATTAACTCGGTGACGAAAGCACAACTCGCGTCTTTGTAAACCAACAATGTTTGATAAATCGCTGCCGGCTCCGGCTCCACAAAGCTCACCATTCAGTGCGTTATGCGGTACAGTACCACAGCCGCGTGCCCCCGTGCACTGCAGTGCTCATAACTGCTCATTTTGGAGAAGCAGCCAGTGTCACAGCTGCTGTTCAGTTATCTTGTAGCGCTAAGTCTGCCACTCTCTCTCCGACGGCAATGGCGGCGGCGGCGGTGGAGGCGCGGGGCACGCGGAGCAGCACGCTCAGGTCGGCCGCGCGCAGGCGCCGCACGCCGCGCACGCGCAGCCGAGCGTCCACCACTCCGCCCAGCGAACACGTGCCCGCACTGTGGAACACTGCGCACGTCACGTGACGGGTGTAGCACCTCCAGTACCCAGACCAGTCGTCATAAACACTAGGGCATCCTGGCAATTCCAAATGTAGGAGAGTCGCGTTTCGTTTCCTGAACAGCGGCGTCTCCATAAGCTGCTCAACTACACGTATGGACAACAGAATGTCATCCACGTCCCTCTCGTCACTCAAGTAGTTAGGAAAAATGGCCGGACTGACACCAGGGTCGGCGCTAGCGAGCCGGACATATCCGACTGAATGAGGGTTCAAGAGAACTGGAGATATTACAATGATCGCGTGATTCTTGTTTGCGTGTGTTATTTGTTCCACTACGTCATCATTAAAACCTGTGATGCGCTGGAACAGAGGCTTCGTTGCAGGCAATAATTTTCTTTCTATATACGCATGAATTATTTGCAGGTTTGGTAGTTCACAGTCGCTTCCATCAAAGCTTTCGTTCAGTAGTTTCCTTCGTTTGAAGTCATAGCAGTGTGAGTTAATAAACACACTAACATCAGTTAATCCGTTGGAGGTGAGAGGACCTGACCGCGCAACAAGTAACTGCGCCAGCTGATCTGCCCAAGTCACCAGTCTCTTGCCATCGTCTTGTATTCCTTCACTTTTATCTACCAGAGCCAGAATGAGCGGCAGTACATGATCCGACATGTTCGCTCCTACACCTGGCAAGTCCACTTTTACTGGTATATCTATACTGTGTAAGTGCTCAGCCGGTCCAACACCAGACAACATCAATATTTGTGGAGTTCCTATGGCTCCAGCACTCAGGATCACTTCCTTACGAGCGTACACTTTTAACTTTAGCAAATCTTGAACAAGAGTGACGCCGCGTGCGACGTTTCTTCTATCGATAATGACGCCCGTGCACAGAGCGTTCTTGGCGATCTTAAGAGATCTTTTTACATCTTCTCTTGCCAAATATCCTCGCGCCGTACTCATTCGCTCCCCATCGTAAACGTACCCAATTAGTTGACTGACACCGATCTGCGAATCTGCATTCACATCATAATTTTCTGGTAATCCTAGAGAGATGTACGACCGCATGAGTCTGGCGTGCCACGGGTTTTGTGAAGCTTCAAAGAAGCCGATGCGCATCGTACCTGATGTATTGTGGTATGGCTTGGAAGTGGGAGGCAGTAGGTCTAGGTCTTGTAAACCTTCAGACTTTAGGAAGTATGGCTTGAGATTGTCCCAGGTCCACCCAGGCACGGGGATATCGTGGAAGTCCCGCCTATTGCCCCTCGTGTACAGCATGTAGTTGATGGAGGTGGAGCCGCCGAGGCACTTGCCGCGGCTGAACCGGCACTGCTGGCCGCGAGACGACAGGCAGGACACGTTGTTAGGGACCGTCTGATACTGCCAATCGAGTTCCGACCCCAGCAGGGACATGGCTGCACTGGGGATCTAGCGTGATTCAGAATAAGCATTAGAAACGCCAGAAGGATACAGTGATAAATTGACACGTAGCAAGTGGGACATCTCATAAATATTATTTACCCTGGAGATGAGACTGGGGTCAGCGCCAGCCTCCACCAGCAGCACATCAGCGCCGGCGGTGGCGAGGCGTGCCGCGGCCGCTGCGCCCGCTGCGCCCGCGCCCACCACGATGTAGTCGAACCGCTGACCCTCTGGGCGCAAAGGAGGACGAGGCATGAATGTCACTCAGTGTTTATATAGTGATGCTAGCTATAACTAAGTTAGAGATAAATAAGACCTTAAACAAATATTAAAGTATATTACTAAACTAACATCCTCATTGACTAACATAATATTTTGAACACATAATTCAGTGTGTCATGTCACACAGACCCGGAGGCGACGATTCCAATTTACGAGCACAGCTACTGCGGTAATTACAGGAAATTACAATCAGACAACGTTCCTTTCAATTTTCAAAATGTAGTTTGTTTGTGTAATGTGTACCGATGTGCTATTGAGAGTTGAATTGTGTATTAGCTACTAGAAATAGAGGAAATCCCCACTCGATACTAATATTTGTAATATATTTAGGTTTACCCACATACGAAACTTAGTAAGTAAGATCACACTTAAATAAGCCTACACTATTGTAACCGCTCAGTTCGCAATATACGCTCGCTACCAGTTGACGTTCTTTTACTTAGTACTCCCGATACTTCAGTGGCGACGAGGATCACTATTTGCGCATACAATATTCATCAAAGTTCGTCTGCAATTATTCGAGGAAAATGTCGGTCGGCAAAGTCGGGAAGATTCGCGAGTTTGATGTGAAGTCAGGCAACTGGACTTTGTACGAGGAGCGGTTGCAGATGTTTTTCAAGGTCAATAAGGTCGAGAAAGACATGTGGCTGCCGATGCTGATCACGGGCGTGGGGGATGAGACGTACGAATTGCTGAGCACGCTGTGCAATCCAAGAAAACCGGTAGATATAACGTACGAAGAGGCCGTTAAAATTTTGAAAAATCACATACAACCGAAACCTGCGGTCATGGCGGAACGGTATCGGTTCAGACAAAGAAGACAGAAAGACGATGAAAAAGTAACCAAACTCTCAAAAACGTGTGAGTTTGGTTCAAATTTGGAGGAGAATTTGCGTGACCAGTTCATATGCGGAGTGAAAAGTGACGTCATCAGGCAAAGGTTGTTTGCGGAAGACAATTTGACGTACTCAGGAGCAGTTAAATTGGCGGTTGGGCTGGAGGCGGCCGAGCGGGATGCGGCAGTCGTGGATACGAAGGCGACGGCGGAGGCATCGGCAATCGTGAACACGTTGCGGGAAAAACGTGGGCGCGGTCCGTTGGCGGACCATGTAGCGGGCCAACGAACGAACCACGGGCGTGCGGCGCGGGACAACGAGGCGGGCGCGGGAGGCTGCACGGCGTGCGGCTGGCGCGGACACAGCAAGGACGAGTGCCGCTATAAGCATTTTGTTTGTAGCAAATGCAAACAAAGCGGACATTTGAGGCGTGTTTGCCCGCGGATGGAGGCGAACAGGGGCAGAGGGAAGAGGCGTGGAGTGAACCACGTGGATGCCAATACGAGCGACCATCCGAGAGCAGGAGCGGGAGACTCCAGTTCGGACGAGCTGGAGGAGGAACTTCATCAGCTATGTTTGAGCGGCTACAACCCGGTGAGTTTATCGTTACTGATTGATGATAAAACATTAAAAATGGAGCTAGACACAGGCTCGGCAATTTCATGCATCAGTAAGAAAACGTATGATAAACTTTTTAACAATAGAGTAATTAAACCATTTAATTTGGTGTTAAAATTTTATGATGGTAGCAATATAAGACCCCTAGGGGTTATAAGACCGAAAGTTCAGTACAAAGATAAAATAAATATCTAGAACTGTTTGTAATAGACGGGGGTACAACTTCCTTACTGGGCAGGCAATGGTTAATAGAATTAGGTATTAAAATACCTCCACTTCAACAAGAGGTTAATCATAGTGTATACAAAATGTCTGATACTGTCGATCGTTTGTTAAACAGGTATAAAGAATTGTTCAGCGAGGGACTGGGGCGGTTCACGGGCGGCAAGGCAACACTCCGGTTGCGGGAGGGCGCGACGCCGGTGTTTTGCCAGCATTACAGTAATTAAGAGCTACTATATTTTCATAACAAAATAACAGGCTTCTCCAGAAACACACGCTGGTGAAGTATTCTGGAGGCAAGTGTAACCGGAGATACACGTGTTTAATTGTTTACGAGCGACAGTTTACGACGCAACTGTGTTATTGTGTGACAGTTAAGAGTTAGGACTAGCACAAGGACACATTTTGTTGCTCATTCCGAGTCAGCACTTAGCACTCAGCTCGACCGGCGGAGCGCACACAGAGTGTAGGTATGTGAGGAGGTGGAGCGAAGCCGCGCGGCGTGCCAGTGTTAGAGTACTGCTTCGTGAATAACATCCAAAGTGGTTGTTTCCTCGCGACTGCGATGCTTCCTGCTATTAATTACCTATACCTGTGTGCGTGTGTGTGTGCGGTTAGCGAGGGAACCTTTCTGATTATCCCCTTCATTTTATTATGTTTGAGTTTGATGCTGATTTTGTTCTTGCTGGTGAAAGCGTGTTGTGTTTGTGTGAAGTACTGGTACCTGTGAGGATTACGCCTGCTGGCAGCGTGTAGGAGTCGTGCAGGAGCGCGTGCAGGCCGCGTAGGCGCAGGCACGCGGACAGCACGGCCAACACCACCCTGGAGCGACACAACAAACGCTTATAGCTTTCGTAACGCGGTTCAAGAAGTATATAGTGCACATCAGACGAGGGTAACTGATCTCTGTAGATCTACACATAGTAACATCAGGTCTAACTAGTCTTACATAGCTCAATTGTATTGATCAGTTTGACAATAGCTCGAAAATAGCTTCGTATAAAGAGGCAATAAATGCCAGGACCATAAAATGGGCTCTTAACCTTTCTTATTATGCGTATCCTTATTATTATGTTCAGGCAGAGTATCTATTGTGTGTCGCGCGGAGTGCGGCTCTGCGGTACAAAAGGATAATATGTCATCAAACGCACCTGCCTTAGGGGGTCAGTTCATTGATCTGCCTAGGTCTATTGCTACATAACAATATCTATACGTAGTTATTACACTTCTAAAATAAAATTAGTAATAAGTAAAATTTCAAAACTTCAAAAGATGTTATAAACGCTGTATTTTCAATATTTATTCTCCATTAGTTTAGTTCGCAGGCGTATAATAAACGCGCGCTACTTTACGAGCCTACACTCGCGACGCGCCGCGGCGATGCCTCCCCCGCGCCTCGTGCGATCACAAACAATATGTATAAACATTATGAAATCTCTCTCATAACGTACGCATACACAGCTACATAAAGACAGAATGGGATATAAACGACTCGCCGGCAGATTAATGAGCTGCAAAAGCTTTTATCATAAGTGTTTCCGAGTGATTTTTTAGCAACAATCTTATTTTATTAACGCTTACATGCGTCGGTTTCCGACGAGCAGCATTTTTCAACCCGAGTTAATATTTGGCTTGTCTCATAACAACGAAATATTACCCTCAGAGTAATATGTCGTTAATTCAGTCGCTAGAGCACGACACAGCTCGACACTGCCCGACACGTCGTGTCTATGCTGTAGCGCACTCCGCACCTCACCTACTTACCAATAAAAATGTTATTTTCCTACATGTGGCCCATTAAACAGTCACGACTGCGAAGTTAAATACAGCTACACGATCACTATTGAGGTCGTAAACGTATAATAACTCATGAGGTCATGACAGTACGTTTATCAGGATCTAATAAGTCAAAGTAGGCATGATGTTCCAAAACCTGTTCATGTTGTGAAGTTGTCGCTTATATTAATTAACTCGGCGACGGCGCGTCTGATGGCAGACACAAATGATGTATTTCATTAAAGCAAACACGTTCGCCTGTACGCGAAGTTTGACTTTAAACCTACTTACTTATAAGTAACTTACCTGTTTCGAGCTAAAACTAAAGAGTATTGTATTCGCTACGTGATAAGTTTCTGTCTTTTCCATTAGGTAGCATAAATCATGTTTACTTAGGAGTGAGGGGTATTTGTTTGTTTGTGGCGTGGTGGCGACGCGACACTGACTTCAGATCAATAAGCTGTTCCGGTGATTTATTTGACAAAGCAAATATGAGATATTGTGGGCGCGCCCGCCTCACGCGTCCGCCGCCCGCCGCACCACACATTCTAACTGAATTATTTATCTGATACGACCAGCCTTTCTCAGATTTACGTATTATCTCAGATCACGCACAGTCCTCTCTGTTACAACACCGAAAGTAATGTAAGTTCATACTGAAATCTAGATATTTTCTTATGATAAGAATTAGCTTCGTCATAAAATATCTTCGCGACAAAATCAGGGCGATGGGGTGGCAACTCTCACGTTTTGTAAAATAAACCCGTTGACAGCGAGTTATTAATGGTCGTAATATCGCGGGGGTGACAGCCGAGCCGAGGGGTCGGGAGGGGGGAGGAACGCACACATCGCTAAAGACTGCTCGATGATAATCAGGAAGTTTAAAAAAAACTTGTCTGTCAGCATGACGCGGCACTTTTCGGCTCGCTCTTTCCATGTTTTATAAGCGTTTCAGATTAATATTTTCAGGTTTTTCATAGTCAATGTTCAAACCTAACGTAGCTTGGTCTGAACATGTTCACGACCAAACGTCACATTGAACACGACACGGGAACTAAAACCTCTACAACTCCTCTATTTTGTCGAACGGAGGAATACTGAAGCCCTATATAATTAATTACTTAAATATAGGTTTTCATGAATGATTGAGTGACTGTGCGGTACATAATGACGTCAGTTCCGTGACATACGAAGCTGCGGTAGGAAGCGCCGTGCGCTGCGCTAGTCATTAATATTATAACAAAAATGCACCTACACAAATGACTGCAAAACGTCAACGTCGTGATATCTTAAAGTTGTGCGTACTACACTAAACCTATTTTTGAATCATATTTGCAGCTTTTCTGATGTGTAATATAGTAAAACATACATTTCAATAACAATTCGATAGAGAAGTGGAAATTATTTCCAGAAGCCCGTTACGTTGTGAACACTTTTCAGCAGTGTTTGGTTGATTGAACATTGACAAGACTGTCGACAACTATTCGCAGTAGTTCGAGTTGCGTGGAGTGGAACTTTTTAACGTATCTCGCGGCGAGACCATACGTGCGTGTTGGCGGAAATTATCAGGGAAATGGACCAAATCCAATTGACGTCATACACCGGTAATTTCCGGTGCAGTCGTGCATTGCATATGCCGCGCTATGCTATGCTATGCTGGAGCTGCCACTGCAGAACGCGATGAGTGCGACTTCAAAGCGAAGTCTCGCCGAACTTGAACACCAATAACCTGATAAATAGGTCATAGCAGGAGAGTGAGGCGCGACTCACTCACACACTCACACCGGACGACTCACCTACGACGTCTCGTGACGTCGATGGAGACTATAAAACCACGAGCAAGCTATGGGTGCACTACATAAACACTTATATTTACTGAGAGTGACGTCATAGTATCCCCCGGGCGCGTCAACGAGGCGACGAAAGTATATTCATAAAAATCCCAAACGGCTTTTATTTTCGTTAAAATACTTGGACACATTTTTGTCACCACTCCTTGTTAAAGTTATGACGTTATTATCTCGATACAATGACTCGAATATTTTCCTTTATAATAAAAATACTCTGAGAGTGTTTCCACTTTCGTGTATTCGAAGATAAAACGATATTAAATTTTCAGTAAATGTACACAGAATTTTGGTTTTCAGGCTGGTGCCTCTGTACTTGTAAGATTTTTTATTGCTAAGTGTCATTTGAATAATAATCATATTTGTTGAATATCGAGAAAAAGTAATTCGAACCAAATTGAAGAAAGAATCTTTTAGTATCCAGTTAACGTTGCACAGAGTGGCTCATAAACACCGAGGAACAAAATATATTGTAAACTACATTATATACCTTGTTGGTCTAGCTGTCGCATAGCGCTACTACTGTACACGAGATTTCGGGTTCGATTTCCGGGTTGGCCCGAAATCACTCTGTGGGTTTTAGAAATGTCACAAAGCAGTCTGGAACTTCTTGATGGACACACCCGAGCATCGGAGCCGGTCGTGTCGAATTGCCGACCCATCCGGCTACGAGAGTGACGGAATAGTGAGTGCACCTGTGTCTGCGTAATTGCTTGTGCACTATTAGTTTTCCTGCGCAGCTGGCTGATTTCCTTATATGATGAAAAGCCGCTGTGGCCGACCGACCATCGGCTAGGACGCAGTTATACATACATAGTTAGGTACTACTTACCACATGACTGTGTGCACCTCTAAGCTAAGACTGATAACATCACTATCGTTCAGAATCTAATACAACTCTGTGCTTAGTTTGTGATGAGATCACTTAACGTTTACTATGGCGACATTTCGAAAGCAAACTGGGCAAAGTTTATCTCGACGCTTTTATAAAAGCACCTCTCTTGTGATCCGGCGAGATGAGGCTCTCGAACGAAGTGCTAACAATGCGTGACCTCCAGCGCTCGGCTCCGGCCGCCGACCTTCACGCGATGGTAACGTCGCGAGCACACCTGTCACACCGCTACAGATTAACTACTTCCAATCATAGTTTAAGTTGTTACAAAAGTTTATGAAGAAGCATATAATCCCCACGTAACTAATGCACGAGTGTTCAAACAACGAAATTACATTTTGAAATCTATCATCATCTATCAATCTCTTACTAGCAACGGACTCAACAGGACAGTGAAGACTCCTGACCGGTGGTGTAAGGTTTAAATAAATAATAGTTTACCAATAAGGCGACCTTCAATAGCCACGAAGCTTTACATATTATATCGGCTCTGGCTACAGCGACTAATGAAAAAACCTTCACCGCTATATTTATTTCAGGAATTCTACTTACTGTCACTAATTCGAAGCAGATTTTCCCTAAAACAGTTTAGTTGAGCCTAGGTCGGGAGGCTGACTGGGTGGCTCCGACCCTCCTCACTAAATCAAATAAATGCGATTCGCTCAACGAAAAAGAATGAATTACGAATGTTAAAGTGAATTAATGAACGATATAATGAAGTCATTATTTTCTTTATTGAAAGGGACCCGATCGGATTCTTTGTAATGCGGAGGCCTATACTTGTGCGTAGAGAGACGCACTTTGTAGGGAAATATGCGCCGCGTTTTATTAACCAACATAAATTATGCATGATAGAGATATGTGGGAGTAAAAAGCTATCCACGAAGTATTGAAAATAAACCTGACGTTACCTATGCTCGACTGCCTCATGAGTACATTTGATAACGTTGTACACATCGTTGATGTTTGTGTTATCCTCGTGAAAGCTCTGTGAAATATATTCAGGGGCAGAGCGTCAACAAACACCAAAAACATAAAAAGAAACCATTAAAAATATTATTTCAACATCGGCTATCGACACATTTCATGAATAATACATATAGGGAACACAAATCCAATAAAATTCCACCGCGGAACATCGCGGCCGGCTGACTCTTGACACAGTACACACTGGCACACGAGTACACAGTACACATCCCCTACAAGTGTTTTACAATCCGACAATAAAAGCTTCACGTGCAGGATGTTTGTAATAATGTCGGAAATATTGTCGCGAGTGAGTGACTCGCTCGCTGAGCGCAGTGAGCGCGGCGAGCGCGGTGAGCGCAGCGAGCGACGCGCGACGCTCTCACCGAGAAAAATAACGAGGATTATGAGTTCTTTCACGCACAGATTTATTCGTGTTTACGTCAACAACAACGTTATTAAAAATGTCTGCGACATCAAAGACCATCGTTTAACAATGTATGAAAAGAAACATCTCTTTGTGAGCTGTTAATTGTGCGGTATCAAGTTCACAGCCATATCGGGGATTGAGATGACACAAATTGCTTCGTTGTTTCTTTTAGCCCACGAGTGGATCCTTAAACATAATTTCTTTTGTCACAAAAAGTAAGTAATGTAGGTACTATTATACTTTAGTATGGTCGTTACCGACCTTATTCCCTATTATTTTGTCTGGGCTCACTCAACAGGCGCACGCTATGCGAGCCAATATTCGGCTCCTCGTCTCACACAGATTGACGTTTCCAGCGCCACAGCTAGCTATGGCTCCATTTGCATACAAATTGCATACAGACATATTCTCGCAAATATTCCACGTTCCCGTTACAAACAAGATCCAATTTTACGGCTCTCTTTGAAACTGCCACTTTTTACATCGTCATGCAATAGCGGATGTGTTCCATATCGCGAGTGATTCTGTGCGATATGATGAACATCACACAAGATATTCATGGCTTGCTTATACATTCATCTATTCAAACCAGATACAGTTCGTAAGAAGTTCCGAGGTACAGGACAGTATTAGCATGATCGTTAAAAATACATTTTCAATGTTCCGGAATTTGTTATTAAAAGTTCAAAGTAATAAACCAATGAACACTTGGATATAAAATAGAATTGCTATTATCGTTATATTCCGTATGGATTTCAAATTGGGAAGTCAATTAAAAGCCCGTTAATAGCATACAGTTCATTAAAGTTCAATTAGGAATATTGTGTTGACCGTTCTGTGTAGCCCAAGCCATTATAATAAATACAAGGGTCGACATTTTATTTTTCTCTTTTAAATGCGCAATATTAACAAGGGCCAATTTATAAAAGCTCAAAAAGACGTTTGAGGCACGGCTAAATATTTACCAAAAAACCTTTTTGTAATGTTAAGTACCAAAACAAGTGGCGCACGATAAATGATTGTCATTTATATTTCCAGCATTAGCTGCGTTACTTCTTACATCCAGTCCGGTATAATGCGGAACAGTTTAATACAACATTTAAAACATTGCCAGTTTTAAGGAAAATACCTTACAGTTTCTTTTTAATAAGCTCTATTTCTTTAGATGGTATGTTTACAATATTTTCCTGCCTGCCTGAAATTATTTAAGTAGGTACCTGTTTACCGACGTATACAATGCACAGGTCTTCATATCCGCATTTTGTAATTTATTTAGAGTATTTTGTAGTTGTGTAATCCTAAATGATACGGAATAGCAAATACTACCCACTTGATGAATACTAACGACCTGATTATAGTACAAGCGACTCTGCAGCAGTATTACCAGCAGTACTAGCGACACAAAGCAGATCGCATCATAACTTTACACAAAAAAGCTATTCGAAACGTTCGCAAGTTAATGCGGATTGTGTTGTGCGATATTATTCCAGAGAATATCATCAAGCGCGATGTTCGCAGTCGCGGCGAGCCGGCAACACAGCGCTCACCTCAACGTTCGCGATAACACACCAGCTGCCACGGCGTCATTAAACCCCGGTCGAACTCATCGTTACGTTCCATTACCAGTTTTATGACAACGTAAATAAATAACATGAACGAACAGTTCGCTGAAAGCTCTGCAATCAAATAGGTAAGGCCTGTATTGTTTTGTTATTGTTTAATAACGCGAGTGTAACGTGCCGACAACAAACATACGTAGCTACAGCCCCGGCTGAACTCCTAAAGAATGTTTCAAACGAGGTTCGCTTTTGACGCTGTGTTCCGCCAGACTCGTACGCGAGTCGCGCTATCTATATGTTGCCCGCACCGCGCCCGCTATATTTTCTACAATTAACAAGACAGTTTCAGGTATTCAGACATCGATAGCAGCGCCAGAATCTGCAATTTTTTTAGTAGTTTTCTCAAAAATAATAAATAAAGCTACTATCATAGTTAGGTCAACGATGCGAGCAATTGCTCCCGATAATTAACCTGATAGGCAAACTGTTATGGCCCCACTGAACTCAAACTAACTGCCTCCATTGTACATAACGTTAAAGCAGGCTTTATATAAAAGCGTTGTTCAAACAGCCCCACTTGTAATTACTTACTTGTTCATTGTGAGGGGATCGTGCAACAGGACACAATAATTAGTAAGCAGCCTCAAGTAACTTATAATTAACGAGATTCTAATTATAATGAGAGAATCACAACAAAAGCGCTTTCATTTTAACGTTCGCGAAACAAAATAATTTTCCAGTTCACGAAAGAAGTTAAAACAGAACAACACAACAAGCAGCTAATTTGGAGCGTTTGTTCAGAACAAGTTATACTGTTACCCAAACTAATATTGTTAATGTGAAAGTTACTATCTGTGAGCAACGCTGTCAGGAGCAAGCCAACCAGAAATGAGCTACTTTTTATGCGGGGAAATGAAATAAGTTCGTTAGGTTCTATGAAAACGGGCGTAACTTCGTCATGCCGCTGAGATTTCACTGAACTGGCTGGAGCGATTGAGTACACCGATGGAATGGCAACTCCATTAGCTTCCTATGCACACAGACGTAACCACTGACACGACGTGACGTCACACACCACATTACACGGACATCTCTATCATGTTAAGTGACGTCCCGGAACAATCGATTTCTACTTAGATATGTCCCAAATAAATTGCGAATATAATAAGGCAAAACGTTTACATATCTGCTTACGTAACGGGTTCGCAACCTGTTGCTACTTACTGAGGATTAAGTAGGTATTACGTACTGGAGATTATCGAGTGTACCGAGTACCGAGCCTCGACTCAAACCAGAATTAATAAGTTATTGAGCTTGATTGTTTCTCCTAAGAAAGCAATCAAACGCTGAAACAATGTCGCTATACATTGTGACAGTCGAACAAGTCTAAACAGAATTATAATATGCGTGGAATTTGTGCGTTCCAGGAAATAATCAGGAACGGAGTTTAACACAGCAAACAATTTGTAGGAGCAAGAGAACAGCGTGAATTGATAGAATATTTGTCGAATGATGCGTTACCTGTAAGTAAATAGTTCGGAATTGACTGGGTAGTGGAAGAGAGTGACCGCAGCAGAGCCCTGCGGCCGTAACACCCGCGCCGTGTAAACAAAGCGTGTTGTTTGCAGGCCGGTCACGTGCGCGCCGGATTAGCAGCGCTGGGCCACAATTAAACGTCGCCTTGGCCCGAATTCACTTCTCGTTCACAGTACTCAACTCTTAAGCATCAGAAATACTATTATTCCGGCTAATTAGATACGGCAATAAGTACTTACTTATTAACAGGAAAATCGCTTGAAAAGCCTTCTTCTTTGTGTAGGTTCTTCGGGAATCTATTCAGTTATATACAAACTTAAATTAATATTTATTGACAGACGCCTGGTTACTCTGGCTTCCTCATAATACTAGCATCCGCCGGCGGGTTCTCCCGCATTCCGTAGAAACTTCTCCGCGCACCCGAATAAAAATAGCAATCTAATAGCGCTGTTCGATAAAATGAAATAACATGACTGAAAAATTTCAAGTCGGGTCCGTAGTTCTTGACGTTCGCGCGTTTAAGATTTACAGAAGACTTACAAATCGAGCACCTACTTCTGGATTATAAATATTCTGGCAGCGGTTTCACCCGCTTCCTGAGGTAATTACTTCCGGGATAAAAAGTAGCCTATCTATATGTTATTCTAATACGAGCTGTTGATTTGCATCCTGGCCAAATTCACGGACGTAGTTATACTAATAATTCTTGACCGAATCAACAATAAAATGAGTAATATTTATTTTATTTACTTACCGAAATCTGTCAGTGTATACTAGCCGTATTTAAATGTGTTAGTATACTTGTATATAAGCTATATTAATATAATCTATATATATGAAAAGTTTCATCAAAATCCATCCAGTAGTTAGTAACATACATACATGCATCCATACACACATCCCAACAAACTTCCGCATTTAAAATAAGTTGTATAAATAGGAAGTAGGATCATCTTTTCTGGCGACAGCGCCTCGCGAACACAGCATGCCTACTAAATTGCTTCTCCGATTGTATAGTGAATTCCTTCTATGTTTCACTGTCGGAGTTCCGTAACAAACGCATTTACAAGTTTAGTCCAGGTTGCGCCATCTTGCGACAATCAGGTAATAAAGAGCGCCCCTGTTCAGCAGCCACTCGGTAGCGTGTTGCGTAAGGCACGCTACTACAGGCGCCGTGTACAAGTTGACAAGGGATAGAGGGCGCGACCTGTGATATTGTCTGCAAGTGGCGCCCTCTACCTGATGGCGGCTCACCTCGCTAGCTCTCTGAGAGCTTCGATAGCGATATTTTCTTTATGGAGCAAGAGCCAGTGGCTGCCAGACCTTCGTCATTTTATAAAAGCTGAAATTTCTCCCATACGTGCCTCTAGTATAGATACTAACAATCCCCACACATGATACCTGGGTAGTGGTTGCTTTAGCAGATAACAGGTAACAAAGGTGTATAAAATTCCATCTCAAATTCGTAATTTTATAAAACTTAATTTTTGGATAAGTATTTTATTCGTGATAATATCAGAATTCACCTTATTCATTGCCAGACACTTCGTATGGTTGCAACCCCCTGCCAGACACCCCTAAACTATGATAATTTGTAGTTCTACTTTCGTCATTTTATAAAAGCTGAATTTTATATATGTTATTTGAGACACTATGTTAAGATGTTTTCTCGAGAGCCAGACAGTTCCGAAGGTTGTTTCATCCTGCCAGACGCAATAGCGGCAATATACCATAGTTAAGCAAATAAGCAATATGTTCTAAAATACTAAGACTTGGTAAGTGGAGTGTTAAGACGAAATGTAGGGCCCAAAAAGACCTTTCGATTGGTATATGACTCATTACTAGAGGG
>NWSH02000525.1:3258902-3272846 GCA_002382865.2 Heliothis virescens | reverse complement strand
AGAATTGTTAAGTAGTGTGTTAAGACGAAATGTAGCGCTTAAAAAGACCTCTTGATTGGTATATGATTCATTACTAGAGAGGAGATATCATTCCTTAAATCCATATAAAGTATCGACATTACGCCTTATTTAAGTAACATGTTTTAAAATACTAAGACTTGGCAAGTGGAATGTTAATACGAAATATAGGGCTTAAAAAGACCTCTTGATTGGTATATGATTCATTACTAGAGAGCAGATATCATTTCTTAAATCCACATAAAGTATCGACATTTCGTCCAAACATTTCGCCCATTCTCCTTTAAAATTGTTTTACATTTCTTTAAAGTCTCCTCATAAAATAATATAAGATCTTCACCACTTAACTAAGGCGTAATGTCGAGAGAGGCTAATAGAATATGCCACTGAATACAATTTGGCGATAATGAATACTTTTTTCAAAAAGAAAAGCAATAGAAAATGGACTTGGTTATCTCCTGACAAAAAAATTTCAAACGAAATTGATTTTATATTGACTAATGCTCCAAAAACTGTAACGGATGTCGAAGTTATCCATAATTTGAAATTTCCGTCAGACCATAAGCTTGTAAGGGCCACTCTTACCGCAAAACAACCAAAAACTACCAGGAAAACCTTCAAACACAAGACAAACACTCCCAAAACCAGCGAAGAAATCGACAACTTTTTGGAAAATCTTACAGATCACTCGGAATATTTAGACGAACTAAGCAAAACTACAGACGTACAGACTTACAACAATCAAATAGAAAGCATCATACTTGATAGCCTAAAAACACAACAAGTAACAGAAGCTAAAACACACAAAATATTCAGCAAAGAGACAGAACTACAAATCAACAGACGTACAGAGCTAATAAGGACAAAAAACAAGAACACGGAAATGAAAACAGAACTAAGTAAATTGTTTAAAACAACAAATAAATCAATAAAAAAAGATTACGACAAATACAGACACAACGTAGTAACTAAAAATTTAGAGCAATTTAGAAGCACAAAAAGAGCATTCAAGGAATTAACCACTCACAAAAAATGGATTCACAACCTTAACCATGTTTCAGAGGAAACCAAGACGAGGAAAAATGTGATAGAACACGCAACAAATTTTTACAAAAATCTATACATGAGAAAAGACGAAGATATAACCGAACCCCAAACAAACAATGAAATAAAAGCAAACACAGTTCAGTTAATCGACGAATGGGAAGTACACACACAAATAAAACAACTAAAAAATGAAAAAAGCCCTGGTCCAGATGGAATCAGCAACGAAGCCATAAAAACGGGAGCACCAGTCCTACTACGCCACCTGACTCAACTATTCAATATGATCCTGAACACAGAGACTGTTCCCAAAAGATGGTGCTCGTCAGACATAATACTTCTTTTCAAAAAAGGCAATCCGCAAGATATAGGGAACTATAGACCAATCAGTCTCCTATCAAGTACCTATAAACTCTTTGCCTCAATAATACTGAAACGAATAACCCAGGACATTGATAACGCGCAACCGTTGGAACAAGCAGGTTTCCGTTCAGGCTTTAGCACTATCGACCACATTCAGACCATCGAACAAATAATTGAAAAATTCAGAGAATTTAATAGACCCCTCTATGTGGCGTTTATTGACTATTGCAAAGCCTTCGATAGCATCAGTCACAGCTCGATCTGGAACGCACTTCATTCTTTAAAAATCGACCAGAAATATATTAATATTATAAAAGATGTGTATGAAAATAGTACAAGCAAAGTGCGGCTGGAGTCCTGCGGAAAACCCTTCAAAATTGAACGAGGCGTAAGACAAGGCGACCCGCTGTCACCGAAACTTTTTATAGCTGTTCTTCAAGGCATTTTCAATAAAATCAACTGGACTCAAAAAGGCATACTGCTAAATGGAAAATTCCTTAATCACTTACGTTTTGCAGATGATATCGTGATACTTTCTGAAACACCTAAAGACCTAGAGGAAATGATAACAACACTTGATCATGAAAGTAAAAAGTTGGTCTAGAAATGAACCCAAGTAAAACTAAAATAATAACTAATAGTTTAAAGAGGACAATACGAGTCAACGGACACGAAATTGAATATGTTGACAGCTACATCTATTTGGGAAAACAAGTCTCATTTAACCCAAACAGTAACTTTGAAGAAGTAAGTAGGAGAATAACTTTAACGTGGAAGAAATTCTGGTCGCTCAAAGAAATATTGAAAGGGAACTATAGCCTTCATATGAAAAAAATTGTGATGGACACCTGTATTATGCCTTGCCTTCTATATGGCTGTCAAACCTGGGTATTCACAAAAAGTATAAAACAAAAAATTGCGAGGACACAAAAGGCAATGGAAAGAAGTATATTAAGGATCAGAAAAATACACAAAATAAGAAGTGACCTTATAAGAAGCAAAACAAAGATTACTGATGCACTAAGACACGCACTAGCATTGAAGTGGAAATGGGCTGGCCATATTGCACGCCATACAGATAGAAGGTGGACTATAGAGACCACCAAATGGAAAGGACCGTCAGGCAAAAGAAGTATCGGCAGACCAAAACAGCGATGGGCAGATGACATAGTGCAAACGGCGGGGCAAAACTGGATTGATCAGGGCCAGGATAGGGAAAGGTGGAAAAGGTTGGGGGAGGCCTATACCCACAGCGGGGTTCATAACCAAATTAATTAGGAATAATACTAACTAACACTAGATTTTAAGCTCAAGAAAGTACTAACAACATTTGAAATGTAAAGTAAGGTTATGAAATAAACGGCTTTTTATTTATTTATTTATTTATCTGCTCTCTAGTGATGAATCATACACCAATCAAGAGGTCTTTTTAAGCGCTACATTTCGTCTTAACACACTACTTAACAATTCTTATTATTTTAGAACATATGGCTTAACTAAGGTATATTGCCGATACTTAACATGGATTTAAGGAATGGTATCCTCCCTCTAGTAATGAGTTATATACCAATCGAAAGGTCTTTTTGGGCCCTACATTTCGTCTTAACACTCCACTTACCAAGTCTTAGTATTTTAGAACATATTGCTTATTTGCTTAACTATGGTATATTGCCGCTATTGCGTCTGGCAGGATGAAACAACCTTCGGAACTGTCTGGCTCTCGAGAAAACATCTTAACATAGTGTCTCAAATAACATATATAAAATTCAGCTTTTATAAAATGACGAAAGTAGAACTACAAATTATCATAGTTTAGGGGTGTCTGGCAGGGGGTTGCAACCATACGAAGTGTCTGGCAATGAATAAGGTGAATTCTGATATTATCACGAATAAAATATCCAAAAATTAAGTTTTATAAAATAACGAATTTGAGATGGAATTTTATACACCTTTGTTACCTGTTATCTGCTAAAGCAACCACTACCCAGGTATCATGTGTGGGGATTGTTAGTATCTATACTAGAGGCACGTATGGGAGAAATTTCAGCTTTTATAAAATGACGAAGGTCTGGCAGCCACTGGCTCTTGGGCCATTAGATGAAATCTTACGAGTGCAATATGCTAAACACAAACGCGCTGTAGTGAATGTGGTTAGGATCAGTTGACTAAATAAAATACGGCCAGTTTAAATTTCTACATTTATTATATGTTACAACATACAAAACATATAGTAACAACAATATACGATCATATCATTACGCCGATGCTAGCGGGGCAGCGCGGAACTATCAGTTTATTGTAAACATTACACTTGGACACGATTCAACAGACTACACCAAATAATAACAACGGTAAAGCAATATCAAATATATCTTAGTACGTTTGTTCATAGTTATAGAATTTGTGACTATACTGTTCAACAGCTATTCATAAAAATAAATTATTTTTTTTTTGCATTGGAAGGAGTTGCAATATATATCATACTCTACACGATGTAAGTACAGCAAGCGAGTGGTCGTTTCGTTTAGCTTTCTTCAGACACTAGTTTTTCCATCGCTTGCTATACTTACTATTTGAACAAGTAAACACAGACAGCTATACGTGTGTGCGGGTGGGGAAGCTCTGTGTGTGCGTTAAAGCTAGTAGTTAGCGCGCGACTGCAGCGGGGTTCTCCGTTTCATTGTATGTACCACAACACGACGCGACAGGAACACTCGCACGGAACCTATAATGACACACACTAACTTACACATTATCAACACGCAGATATTCCTGTCGCCTCGTACACTTAATATTAAAGTTTTTCAATAATTAGCAAATAACACGATGTGGCGCAGCGCCATCTATTGTTGGATAAAGATAAACAATTAGTGTGAAAGGTTACATGTGATATAAGAATAAGCTATGATAGTTTCTAGCACACAATTCAGAAGCACTCACTTTGACGCCCTCAACTACGATCTAAACATGAAAATTTGACTGGTTATCTTCAAGTTCTATCGATATAAGCTTTATCAATAAATTCGAGCGAAAGTGACGTCTCGTTAATTCCCTCGACATTTTGTTAACTTTAACCAGACGGAAAACATACAAAATCAAATCAAACAGTGTTTCGCGAAAACACACCACTAACCACTTATCCTATAATTTCTGTATTATGTGCTAGAGACACAGGTGCGTATAAATGTATCGTAGGCCTAACATTACCTATTGGAACACTTATATATTCCCGAGTTCAATTCCTTGACAGTGACTTCCTAGCGTAACGAGTACTTACGTCTAACGCGCACGGGTCGCGAACACGTCTCTGCGGACATACACGAAATATACGTATAGACGCCAGCACATCAAGCTTAATTAATTAGCTTTAATACATTTTTTCAACTTTATCTCTAAATTATAAGGTTCAATTTTGATTGGGAAAATTTTACAGATTATAGTAGCCCAATGTCCTGGCGTCTGTAGATGAAAATGACACCCTCCTTATCAATCTATGTAGGGGAGTCAACAATATTATCTACGTCTAGGACGAACTCAAGATATTATGCAGAACATTTTTGACTAGATACAGAAAAAGATCACAGAAAACTTGAAACATTATAATCTCTCATCCAATACTGATTGGTACAACGTTGTGTACGCGTGGTATGTCCGCAGTAGACACAATTGGAAATAAATCCTACATGTAGTTACAATATGTGTGAAATGATTCAGCCTTAGTGTTATGTATGGGGCTGTGCACTCACTACTGTGCACGTACTGGGTGGGGTTGCCAGGTACAACAAACATAGAACATCATCTACGCCTTGTATTATTTGCAATGTGTGGTGAGGAGGAATCTGCACCTGGCAACCCCAAATGTGTTGCCATATCACAACAATGTACACATACAATGTCACAATAACCTAATACATAAACCTTTAAACATTCAAATATAGTCCTTATGTCAATAAAATTAAAAGCTATATCGTTATAAAGAATCTCTTTGGTGTGAATGTAACAAATGCATAGTTGTCGTCTTGTCTACTGACGTAGTTAGTATGGGGTTAAGATATACACAGTTTATACATTTGTGCACTTCGCGTGTATCTCGTGAGCAGTCAAATGATTCAGTTATTACTGAACATTAATGTTAATGGTTGTTTGGTCGCGATACTTCCTTACTCTATGGACACTTACTGAGCTAAAATAAATGCTACGCATTGGTACATGTTACGTAATAAATCAAGTTTTCATAAATAATACATATTTTTATCGTCTCCTAGACGTCAAAATAATAATAATATTTCAGACTATTCTATCATAGAAATCGGAAGAAAATATATGAATATATTTATTGGTAAATTATTGAACGTATGTAAACCAACTGCTACATGTTATGAATAATTCATAATTATTATGATGTTCTAGCCATAACTTACAAAAATACGATAAAAATATAATAATTTATTATGCATCTAAATGAAAAGTCTATACATTTGTCCGCAATAAACATATTTGTGCAAATGGCATGCTAATATTTCAACAACATACAATGAATAGCGATTTCATTTTCATAGATTACAGGATTTCATATTGCATCAAAAATATAAGTAGTATCTCTCTTAGTAATGAGTGTCGGGTGGCGCCGGTGACGTCACGCGCGCGTCGCTCACAGCAGGCTACACTTGCCGAACTTGCGGCGCCGGCGCTGCTTGTCCTCCTGCTGCGGGTGGTTGCGGATGATACGCACCAGCTGATGGATATATTATAGACTTTTACGACTCGGTAACACACGTTAGATTATATGTATAATTCAGGTGTATTAGAGAAACTTTAGCAACGCATTGAAGACCTCTTGGCTGAATGTCACTAAATCTGCGAATGGGGGTAAAGACTGTAAATTTTTTGCGCACGGTCTTTGCCTACGGGATGAATTCTCGTAAGCAAACTGCGGCTAGAAATTGTAATGGACCAACTTATCACTACCCTGTAGGGCTACAGGGATCCAGATGATTTCGCAACCCTGCTGACCCCGTCTCCTGTGGGGAGTGCNTTCTCCGTTTCATTGTATGTACCACAACACGACGCGACAGGAACACTCGCACGGAACCTATAATGACACACACTAACTTACACATTATCAACACGCAGATATTCCTGTCGCCTCGTACACTTAATATTAAAGTTTTTCAATAATTAGCAAATAACACGATGTGGCGCAGCGCCATCTATTGTTGGATAAAGATAAACAATTAGTGTGAAAGGTTACATGTGATATAAGAATAAGCTATGATAGTTTCTAGCACACAATTCAGAAGCACTCACTTTGACGCCCTCAACTACGATCTAAACATGAAAATTTGACTGGTTATCTTCAAGTTCTATCGATATAAGCTTTATCAATAAATTCGAGCGAAAGTGACGTCTCGTTAATTCCCTCGACATTTTGTTAACTTTAACCAGACGGAAAACATACAAAATCAAATCAAACAGTGTTTCGCGAAAACACACCACTAACCACTTATCCTATAATTTCTGTATTATGTGCTAGAGACACAGGTGCGTATAAATGTATCGTAGGCCTAACATTACCTATTGGAACACTTATATATTCCCGAGTTCAATTCCTTGACAGTGACTTCCTAGCGTAACGAGTACTTACGTCTAACGCGCACGGGTCGCGAACACGTCTCTGCGGACATACACGAAATATACGTATAGACGCCAGCACATCAAGCTTAATTAATTAGCTTTAATACATTTTTTCAACTTTATCTCTAAATTATAAGGTTCAATTTTGATTGGGAAAATTTTACAGATTATAGTAGCCCAATGTCCTGGCGTCTGTAGATGAAAATGACACCCTCCTTATCAATCTATGTAGGGGAGTCAACAATATTATCTACGTCTAGGACGAACTCAAGATATTATGCAGAACATTTTTGACTAGATACAGAAAAAGATCACAGAAAACTTGAAACATTATAATCTCTCATCCAATACTGATTGGTACAACGTTGTGTACGCGTGGTATGTCCGCAGTAGACACAATTGGAAATAAATCCTACATGTAGTTACAATATGTGTGAAATGATTCAGCCTTAGTGTTATGTATGGGGCTGTGCACTCACTACTGTGCACGTACTGGGTGGGGTTGCCAGGTACAACAAACATAGAACATCATCTACGCCTTGTATTATTTGCAATGTGTGGTGAGGAGGAATCTGCACCTGGCAACCCCAAATGTGTTGCCATATCACAACAATGTACACATACAATGTCACAATAACCTAATACATAAACCTTTAAACATTCAAATATAGTCCTTATGTCAATAAAATTAAAAGCTATATCGTTATAAAGAATCTCTTTGGTGTGAATGTAACAAATGCATAGTTGTCGTCTTGTCTACTGACGTAGTTAGTATGGGGTTAAGATATACACAGTTTATACATTTGTGCACTTCGCGTGTATCTCGTGAGCAGTCAAATGATTCAGTTATTACTGAACATTAATGTTAATGGTTGTTTGGTCGCGATACTTCCTTACTCTATGGACACTTACTGAGCTAAAATAAATGCTACGCATTGGTACATGTTACGTAATAAATCAAGTTTTCATAAATAATACATATTTTTATCGTCTCCTAGACGTCAAAATAATAATAATATTTCAGACTATTCTATCATAGAAATCGGAAGAAAATATATGAATATATTTATTGGTAAATTATTGAACGTATGTAAACCAACTGCTACATGTTATGAATAATTCATAATTATTATGATGTTCTAGCCATAACTTACAAAAATACGATAAAAATATAATAATTTATTATGCATCTAAATGAAAAGTCTATACATTTGTCCGCAATAAACATATTTGTGCAAATGGCATGCTAATATTTCAACAACATACAATGAATAGCGATTTCATTTTCATAGATTACAGGATTTCATATTGCATCAAAAATATAAGTAGTATCTCTCTTAGTAATGAGTGTCGGGTGGCGCCGGTGACGTCACGCGCGCGTCGCTCACAGCAGGCTACACTTGCCGAACTTGCGGCGCCGGCGCTGCTTGTCCTCCTGCTGCGGGTGGTTGCGGATGATACGCACCAGCTGATGGATATATTATAGACTTTTACGACTCGGTAACACACGTTAGATTATATGTATAATTCAGGTGTATTAGAGAAACTTTAGCAACGCATTGAAGACCTCTTGGCTGAATGTCACTAAATCTGCGAATGGGGGTAAAGACTGTAAATTTTTTGCGCACGGTCTTTGCCTACGGGATGAATTCTCGTAAGCAAACTGCGGCTAGAAATTGTAATGGACCAACTTATCACTACCCTGTAGGGCTACAGGGATCCAGATGATTTCGCAACCCTGCTGACCCCGTCTCCTGTGGGGAGTGCATGTACCCTACGAGCTGTCGCGCCAGCAGCGTACCTCGTGGAAGGCGGCGTCGATGTTGAGCGGCGGCTCCTTGGCGCTGGTCTCGATGTACCCTACGAGCTGTCGCGCCAGCAGCGTACCTCGTGGAAGGCGGCGTCGATGTTGAGCGGCGGCTCCTTGGCGCTGGTCTCGATGTAGGGGGCGCCGAGCTGTCGCGCCAGTTCGCGGCCCTGCTCCTCGCTGACGCCGCGCACGTGCACCAGGTCCACCTTGTTGGCCGCCAGCAGCATCGGGTACGTCTCCCTGGAGTCACAACAAGCAACCATCATCATCTCTCCTAAGAAAATGTTGATTTATCTTTGGCAAGAGAGGAAATTGCGGCAAAGTTACTGCACGGGTCCTCCAATCAGTGCTCAGCACGGTCTCATCGACTAAGGTGACCTACTATGCCTTAAATTCCCTATATACGTTAATCCCGTGACTCCTCCTCTGAAGCAGTCAGACTATCTAACAAAATTCCAAAAGCTGAAAGACACTGGAACTTAGCGATATGCACTAGGTAGTGAAAGGCTACTGACCTATCCTTGACGCGCAGGATCTGCGTGTGGAAGTGCCGGATGTTCTCATAGCTCTGCTGGTCGGTGACGGAGTACACCAGCAGGAAGCCATCGCCCTTGCGCATGTACTGCTCGCGCATCGCGCTGAACTCCTCCTGCCCCGCCGTGTCCAGCACTGGGGAGGTTATTGCACGTTAGTACGGAGATATTCCAATACACTTAGGATTTTTTCTCCTAAAAATAAGTCACAAATAGGTAAGCTAATCAATAAAAATAATTCTTTTTTTAACGAATGAGAAATTACTAATCGACTCCAGCCTTAGCTGAAAGGTTTAACTCATTACTTAAGGGCCAAAGAACACCACTGCGGGGCCCACTAGGACCGGAGCCTGACGGGGCTGCGGGTTGTTCGAAAGAGTTACCACGGCTCTGGTACACAAAGGGCTCCCCAAGGAACACGATTGCTTTTAGTCAGTAAAGGTCTGACACTCCCTCCCGCTGTCACCCACAGCGGTCATACTGAGGAATGCCCATCGATAAAAAAAAGGACCGAAGAACAGAGCGGGCTTTAACTATATCTCACCATCCCGTAGACTTAGCTGCCGAAGTTTCGAGACTACCATGATACACTACACTGCTAGCTCTATTCAGAAACTTACCGTCGAGTATGCACCATTGTCCGTCGACCTCGGTGTGCTGTATGTAGGAGTCCTCGATGGTGGGGTCGTAGTCCGTCACGAACAGCTTCTGGAAGAACTGGATGGTGATGGCGCTCTTGCCCACGCCGCCGTCTCCCACCACCACCAGCTTGATCTACAAGTACGTGGCACTTCATCACAACAACGTATCATATGTGCTTGAATATTGGGGAACAGGGTTGAAACTATACAGAGCATGGTGAGGGAACACGGAGTGAAGTTTATAAAGTAGGGGCGTCAGAGAAGGTTGCAGATTATAAGTATGATGGAGATGGAATCTTATTTGAAACATTCACAGTAGTTTTCTAATTAGATGGCTGATGGCATATAGACACATTAGGACACTTTTTAAGATTGTTTTGGAATAACAAGGCTGGTTTTTTGGAAAATACTTTTAAAGGCAATTTTATTTTTGTAATTACTCTGTTATAAAGAGTTTATTAAAGTAATTACAACTGAATAAAATAAACTACAAATTACAGCACATGCAAGTGTTACCCAAGAACCAGCCAAAATGATAAAAATAAAACATCAGTACACTAACACTGTCACTGTTTTTGAACAACGACATACTTGAAAGGCATCTAGCGGCCGCGCTGCAAACAAATTGATACAAACTTAACCACACAGCTTCACATACAACTACACGGAGGTAACTAACTGCCGCACAGAGGTGGCACTCAATTGAACTTAATTGTCTCATATTGGATTTGATGGAGTGAAAAAAATACTGCAGACTTTGCTAACTAAAATTTAGAATTTCTATAAAAAAACATATAGTCTTCGCAAAAAGCTGAAAATGATTATTGTGTTCTTGTGTACCACTAAACCCTAAATACATTTAATTATAATACAGACAATAATTTATTCAGTTTTATAAAAATAAACACCTTTTACCACAGGAAACACCCACAGTGCCACATACAATTACTATCTTATTTTGAATGAGCTTTTTCTAACTAAAATGACTACTTTACTATAAAATGTTATAACAAACTGGGTAAGAATATATCAACTAACTATAGATTTTCTAATGTCTATAATTTTCATCCCTATCCCGAGATGATGTTCACAGTACCATGGGGTCTGTAGGTGTTCGCCAAACTGACAACTATTGAGTTACCATAGCACTTGCTATGACTCATTATGTTAATAGTGATTGTTAGCTTATTGCGAGAGGCCAATGACTGACTATTGTTTACTGCCCAATAAGGAACATACACTGATAGGAAGTAGTTAGTACACACAGCGCATATTATTCAATAGCAAACTGCCAGGTCTATCCGTTTTAACAATACACTGAAATACAATGAAAGCTCATTGTGTGTACAATATGTGTTTGAAATTTTTCTGATGCATCCACCTTGTTCCTGTGGTATACTGATTGTAATATAGATAGGTACAAAATATCACTTGATGGAATAGCCTATAACAAATATGTTAATGCTTTCTTCACTGAACACCAAACCACAATGTACAGAAAAAATAATATTGCACAACACAGCAAAACAATAATTGTATGTGTCATAAATCATACAGATTTGATTGATACTACTTGTAGCCTTATCTCCTATGATTGATAACACAGATAGCTAAAACTTATTGATTACAACCTCCACATACAACATGACGCGGTAGTATCACTTCTGTAATCCAGAAGTGGACACTATATTATAATTATATTGTATACTTAAATAGAAACTTCTAATGTTGTTTTCTATCATACTGATAAGGAATTTTACGCAAATGCGAGATATATCCTTACTGTTATCAACTGTTGTGAAACATACTCATTGTTGTACATTCATATTAAGATAAAAATAGCACAAGAGTGACAGTATTGACATATCATTCTGAAAAGCATTTTAGAAATTCTATAAAACTTATATTAATAAGAGAGAGCACTCCGCTGTGGACACTCAATTGTATAGTGCGCGCTGCCCACTGCGCCGAGCAAATAAATAGATCGCCAACCTTTTGCATACTTCTTTCGATCACTTATCTAAGTAGTGCTTTTAATAATGAATACGTGTGCATTGTGTAACGTGCAATTCAACGATGGTGTTCAATGTGGAAGCTGTAAAAAACACCTAGATTTTGGATGTGCAAATATATCCGAGCTTGGATGGAGAAAGCTAGGTGCTACAAGGATGGCACAGTGGAAGTGCTTAGCTTGTAAAACTTTGTCTCCAGCCGTCCCAACGTCTGATCAAGCGTCCCTTGAAACCATCCTCAGCGAGATACGGGATATGAAACGCCAGCTCATTAACTTGCCGACACTAATTGATGACATCAAGGTTATTAAGGAGGAGCTATCTGATTTGAAGTCGACATGTGAGGGAACCAGTGGCAAACTTGTAGAATTTGATTTGAGAATTGCTGAAGTCGAAAATAAAGTCTCAGTGATCGAAAAAATGCAAGAGACTATTAATGATCTCCAAACAGACTTATCAAGAGCTAAGTTCGAAATTGCATCATTTGACCAGCGCTCCCGCTTAAATAACATCGAAATTAAGGGTGTTCCTATAAAGAAAGATGAGAATTTATTCTCGATAATCGATGCTATTGGCCAGAAAGTGAACTACAGTTGCCCAAAAACCCTAATTAATTACGTCTCGAGGGTGCCCATCTACAACTCAAATGAAAAACTTATTGTTGTGGGCTTCTTGAACAGATACGTCAAAGAGGACTTTATAGCGGCCGCAAGAGCAGTAAAGGACTTGTCCACATCCGACATTGGATTTCAAGGCACATCTCGGCGCGTATTTGTCAACGATCATCTTAGTGCGGAACATAAGAAGCTGCTGAGTAAAGCCAAAAGTATTGCAAAAGAAAAAAACTACGAGTTTATTTGGGTAAAACATGGTAAGATTCACGTACTGAAAAACAACAACTCAAAAGTTCTAATAGTGAGGAAAGAATCGGATTTAAACAAAATCACTTAATATGTTATTTATACTATATTATAAAATCATCTATGCTTTTTTGCTTTTTCATAATCCATGTTGCTACATTAAGTTGTTGCAAATTGTTTAGCACCTCTGCTACACTAATGAACCGGTTACCATTTTTTTGTTGTTGCTTATCGCGTTGTCAACTTCAACGCCTTAGAACAAATAATATGCTTTTCTCTTTCACACTTGAACGATCCATACGTTATTGCTTGTCTGCTCACACNCCACCGCCAACCTGTCACACCAGAATTTTCCTGCTTTCTGAATCACACATGACACGCCAAACTCAAAACCTTTAATCATTACTTAAACATACATGTCTGGCTTTGTTCTGACAGCACCAAGACATATTGTAGTCAACAGGCAATGAATCTTTACAACGTGAGGGCTCCATGTAAGACTTAACGCTTTCGTGATTTACGTTAACAATGTTTGGAAAGAAAAAGATTTTATGTCCCATCCCATCTCCGTATATTAGGTAACGTTTCATTGCACGCAGCAGCGATGAATACTAATCATTCAAGATGGAGGTTCAAAGCTTTTGATCTCGTAAACATGATGTTTTATTAACTCTGTCCTTTTATGGAGTGGAGTGTTTCTGTATTGTAGCCGACAGTGATTTTACTTTAGTTAAGGAACATAGGCTGTAACTGTACTTTTAAAACGATTCTTCAAGTTGGTATTATGTAGGGTCGCTGTGCCCGTTGGCGACCACTTAGTGGAGTTGCCAACTTTGGATGCGTGAAAATATATCCTATCTATACTTGAAACTGATATTGTCTATGTAGATGAATTCTAAATATTGTCAATTTACGGAATAATTAATTAAATAACGGTTTCCATTAACATATTTTTAAATATGATATAAAATGTTCAAAACCAGCCAAAACACTAGTTTGCGACCACTTTTTTCAGTTTCCGACCACTGC
>NWSH02000525.1:3238015-3258802 GCA_002382865.2 Heliothis virescens | reverse complement strand
AAATAAATAAGAAAATAGAGAGCAATAAAAACACAACTGTCTGTCAAGCCTACCCACATGGGAAAAAAATATGCATTTTTGACCACGGACCAGTAGTTCCTGAGGCTAAATCGTTCAAACAAATAAACTTTTCAGCTTTATAATATTAGTATAGATAACTATAGATTTAACGCCGGCCTCAGGAAGATGTCTGATAGATGATCAAGGTATTTACAATGCTTCTCTTCGTATCCCTTGATCGCATAAACGCGTGTCTGCGTAGTGTCGCGCGTGTGGAGCCAGGTGCGCACGCCGGCGAAGCTGTCGCCGAGCGCGCGCAGCGGGCACGCGGGGCTGCGCGCCGGCGCACACCTCTACATCTTCGGCGGCGAGACGCACGGACACTCCACCAACGAGCTCTGGAGGTTCCACTTCGGTAAAACCTTCTTCCATTCTCTCGTACCTTTTATATCTTAACTTTATAATTGACTAAACATCTCTTAACTTTCCTATAGCTACCGAAACTTGGGAAAGAATAATCCAAAGTCTCAAATGGCCCTCTCCGCGCGTGGACAGCTGCGCGCTCCTGATCCCAGCCGCGCCGCCGCGGGTGCGCTCCGCCCCCACCAACAGGATGAACAGCAACCGGCACTCACTGAACGCGCGGCCCGACCCTCCCGCCAGCCTGCTCAAGGAGATCTCAAAGTTATCTTCCTTCCATATTCGAAGAGCGGCACGTTGCTCGTACAGCGTGCTAGCCGGCGAGAGGGACTCGACAGAGAGCCTCGTCAGACAAGAAGCGGCGTTGTCTAAGTCTCACTCGGCCTACGTGATCGACAAGCGACAACCCGCAGACGGAGGCGAGAGTCCGCGAGAAGGTGACGTCCCTGAGTTTAGAACCGAAATGTCCCGCGAGCCAATATCTGTACCTGATTTCGCCGACATGATCTTACCCACGCCTGTCCTATCGCCAGTAGAAGCTACGAAGTTGGTATACCTCGACTCAGAAGAGGAGGAAGACATAAGACGAGAAATAAATAATATCAAGAAGAAAGATGGCATGTCGTCGGTCAAACTGGACGGCAAGGTCACTGTCGTCACCATTCCAAAGTCGGCGTCGGTCAGGTTCACCAAGGACACAATAATAACCGACGAGGAAGACACAGAGTTATCTACTTCAGATTACGCGAGCGCAGAGCGAGTTAACCGATTATCCGGAAATTCTTTAGGCTTCAGTAATCCACATTACTTAGGGCCTGACGTACGAAATTTGGGAGCGGCTCTGACTCCCGACTCGGGCGTAGGGCCTGGAGATATCGAGCTGCAAGACTTGAGCGAGCGGCGCGCTCGCAGTGTGCCGCGGAACGGCGACACGCAGCTGCACCTGCTGCTCGTGGGAGGCAAAGAGCCGCCGCACCTCGCGCTGCTGCAGAACCCGCTCTCCATGTGGACTTACCGGCTGTTGTAATAGTATTATCTTCTCAATAGATAGTATAGATCTTCGTCCATTAGCGGAACTAGGCTCTTTCTGGGCGCAACGTAGCCGTCGACTTAAAGTTTTTAATTAGATTATTTTTGACTCTTAACATTTTAAGGAAGTGATCTTTATAAAACAAAATAAATTTGAAATTCATATGAATGTGCTTTTCGAATCGTTGACGTCCAAATTATTGATGTAAAAAAGATACTTATGAGACTTTAGATTAAGTAGATACGAAGTGTACGTGTTCGCATCTCTAAATCAGATATTGGTACCGGTAACGCAGGCGTCACGATGATCACATCGCTTCAAGTCCCCTAGTGCCCAACCCTCAATAATCCCAGCCTAAAAAAAAAAAAGATAAATTTCCCATGTTTCGGGTTTAAGAACAGTTGGACAGTGCCACGTTACCGATGCCGTGATTCCTGTCGTGTAGCTACTGTGGGCACAACGCGTGCCAATACAAGTATTCTTAGATGAAACCGATATTATTATAAAGTAGCATAAACTATGGCCGCATTGTTATCAACTGTTTACATGAAATATGTTTGAACTTGAAATATGTTAGAACTGCCNGTCGTGTAGCTACTGTGGGCACAACGCGTGCCAATACAAGTATTCTTAGATGAAACCGATATTATTATAAAGTAGCATAAACTATGGCCGCATTGTTATCAACTGTTTACATGAAATATGTTTGAACTTGAAATATGTTAGAACTGCCGAACAGAAAGCATAATGCCGATCGCCTCGAGGATTCCACCGCGTGCTATCGCATTATGCTTTCTGTCTCGGTCTAGCAAATGGCAGTTCTAAGCGACAGAAAGAGAAAGGGCGACGGAAAAAGGCGATTCCGTGCTGCCAGATGTAGGCCAACCCTTAGGCCATGCATGGTCACTCAGATAAGGCACTGACATGGACGCGGAGCGAATTCTCAATTTCCATCCTGCGTTATTTAAGTTTGTAATGCGCTCAACTATGTAATGAAGCCCACATAATTATGTTGCCGTGTTGTTAATCAATTTGTTGTATTAAGTTTTTTATTGTTAGACAATGATTTATGTTATGAAGCATATTTTTTGTTGTTTTCATATAAGTAGCTAGCTACCACTTTGTTTTAGACTTATTTGTTTTTTACTGGAATTTTGAATTCACTAAATGTCAACGTGTTCAAATGGCAAGAAAAATGTGACGATATTATAGCATAGTAGGTACAGACGACAGCAGGTCAACGTATACGAATCTGTCAAATTTTAACAATCTAAAATTAACCTACCTCCATTGTGATAAGGTTGAAAATCTATTGCAGAAATTTGACAGATTGTAGTAACTTGATGTGCTGTTGTCTGTACATAAAGGTACAGACGATGAAATACTTAGTTTATTTAGTATCGCAGTGCACACCCACCCCATCAGTCCAAATGCCTAAATTCAACTAAACTGACTATTGAGTGATTGATAAATTACTTATATTTAATGAACCAAAAAGAAAGAAAACAAAGTAATATAATAATAAGCTATTCGCACCAGTTTCACGATGTCTAAACGCATTTAGCGCTCATAACGTGACAGAAGTTTCTTA
Source organism: Heliothis virescens (assembly GCA_002382865.2). Taxonomy (NCBI): domain Eukaryota; kingdom Metazoa; phylum Arthropoda; class Insecta; order Lepidoptera; family Noctuidae; genus Heliothis; species Heliothis virescens. The sequence goes on along the minus strand of NWSH02000525.1, from coordinate 3,255,761 downwards.
TTTTATTTTATCTATTTGTACAGCTCTTTTTAGATCTGGCAAAGAATTTATCGTAGGTACCTACTCAATTAAGTTTTATGTTGAATGTGATATTTTTTTATAATATTTAGAGTTAATACGATACGTAATGTATTTTATTCTACAATGCACCTGTAATTAAGTTTTATATTTTTTTGGGAGTTTTATGTTGAATAATTGCTGTTACCTGCCTATTGGTGAGCATGTATGTCTTGTTAGCCCCGGTAACAAATGACCCGCGTTCACATGCCCGCCGTCTCGACCGGCCAGTAGCCTAGCTGCACGTCTACCTACTAGACGTGTCTGGCATTTGCTAAGACTGAGTAGTGTGTAGCGGTTACATTGTGTTCTAAAATTATATATCATATTCCTGATGATAGACAAACACCATCATCAGCTTTTATAAGTACACACAGAAAAAAAAAGTTAAGTAAATAGCTACCTTCGTTGTTTTTATTGACAAATGCGCGGGAAACTAGGACAGTGTATTATCACAAAGGTTTTTTAGTTACTTATGAGACCTATTAAACCATCTCTGAATATCGTTGCTGTGAAAAGGTTTACATGCCTACCTACATTACCTCCTTTTATACATGGTTAGTTAACTGTACTTACAAAATAAGTACATTGATAGCAATAAGTTTAACTGAACGACATAACAGACATTCTATTCTATTCTATTTTTATTTATGGCAATAATGTCGATGCCGTTGTCGACGATTCTGCCAATAACCAGTGGGTTGAAAAGACATAACAGACATGATTACGTACAGCTGCAGTTGACAACTATTTGTATTTATTTTTGTTGACAGTGTTATTGGTATGTGCATTGTATCTGGTCGGGTTCCACTTCCGACATGTTGTACTCCACCGTCAACTTTATAAGGGACTTTGTATTATTGTGATGACGTATGTTTCGATCTAGTAACTACAATATTCGAAATGTTATTAAATGTAGTAATGTCTAATTTTACTTTTATTTTACTATCCCCAATTTCTTTATGCATAATTGCATAAATATTTGCCGTGAGCAGAAGCTGGCATTAAATAAAACAAGTTTCAATTGAGAAGTTCATGTATTACATAAGGCTAGATATTAAATAATAAATCACCAGTCAGTAAGATTACATTCACTACAGGCTGGTACATTGTTTACCAATATTAGAATATTACAAAAAATCATAGATGTAAACTTTGTCCTAACATTAACTTCATTCAGTCATACATATCTCACTTGTATGAACACTTATAAAAAAATTAAATGTAATTAAACGATTTGCTTAAATTGATGATACACTTATTACCATAGAACTTATTACCATAGAACACTACGTTTATAATTATATAATAAAAACTGAGATACACATAATGTTTAGAATATTTAACAGGCGTTATACCTGCGAAAAAGAAACAATAACTTGGGAAAATGTTTAATTAATGCCAGGATAACTGCAGCGGCTGGCGTCTATCAGTCCGACAATGCTGACAAGTGCTGGGCACAATACTACGCGTGTTTCCGTCAAACTTATCATTGCACTAAATTAATTTATGCGGAACATTGTAAAAAAAAATACATATAAAATAATTCATTCATCGGGGCGGTAGTCTCGCAGGAAGTCGTCAATGTTGTCGAGAATGCAGGACTGGAGCGCGTCGAAGCTGACGTAGCGCTCGCGGTTGCCGCGGGGACGCCGCACGTCGCGCGCGGGCGGCGTGGAGCGGAACTGCTGCAGCAGCGCCGTGAAGCGTCGCAGCGTGGGCATGAAGTGCGCGTCGAACGGCACGTAGTGCGCGCGCAGTGCCGACGTGCCCCGCGCGCGAAGCGCCAGCAGCTCGGCGCGGAACTGCCGCAGCAACCGCACGAACTGCCGTGCACGAATGGCTGCGTGCCTCCGCAGCGTCGCCGCGTCGTACAGCCTAGTCTGCGGCTGCTCCATCGACGAGTTGCGTTGCAAGCCGTGCGACATTGGTTGCCGATGTTGCTGGCTTTGCGGTATAGGCTGCTGGCTGTGCGGCATGTGATGCTGTCCTTGTGAAAGCGGATGCTGCCCTTGTGACATAGAAATTCGGTTTTGCGGCATAGAACGCTGTACTGGCTGCATAAAATGCACATATTGTGGGATACGATACTGGCCTTGCGGCATGGGTTGCCGACCTCGAGGCATGGGTATCTGCACTCGATAGGCTGCCCGGATAGGATGATAGCCTTGTGACGAAGGTTGCTGACTTTGTGGGGTAGGATACTGCCTTTGTGACATGGATTGCGAAGCTTGCGGAATAGGTTGTGGGCCTTGACGCATGCGTTGCTGACTTTGTGCGGCAAGATACTGCCTCTGCGAGATGGCTTGTTGACCTCGTGGGACAAGGTAAAAACCTCGCAGCACGGGTTGCCGATTTTGTGCGGCAAAATGCTGCCTGTGCCAGATAGCTTGCTGACTACGGGGGACAGGATGCTGACCTTGCGGAATGATTTGATGAATTTGTGGAGCACGATACTGCCCTTGCAGCATGGGTTGCGAAGCTTGTGGTATGGGTTGCCGATTTTGTGGGGCAAGATACTGCCCTTGCGGCATGGGTTGCGGAATGGGTTGCTCAGTTTGTGGGGCAAGATACTGCCCTTGCAGTATGGGTTGCTCAGTTTGTGGGGCAAGATACTGTCCTTGCGGCATGGGTTGCTCAGTTTGTGGGGCAAGATACTGCCCTTGCAGTATGGGTTGCTCTGTTTGTGGGGCAAGATACTGCCCTTGCGGCATGGGTTGCGGAATGGGTTGCTCAGTTTGTGGGGCAAGATACTGCCCTTGCGGTATGGGTTGCTCAGTTTGTGGGGCAAGATGCTGGCCTTGCGGCATGGGTTGCGGAATAGGTTGCTCAGTTTGTGGGACAAGATGCTGGCCTTGCGGCATGGGTTGCTGAGTTTGTGGGACAAGAAACTGCCCTTGCGGCATGGGTTGCGGAGCTTGCGGAATGGGTTGCTCAGTTTGTCGGGTAAGACACTGCCCTTGCGGCATGGGTTGCTGAGTTTGTGGGGCAAGATACCGCCCTTGCGGCATGGGTTGTTGACTTTCTGGGTCAAGATACTGCCCTTGCCGCATGGATTGCGGAGCTTGCGGAATGGGTTGCTCAGTTTGTCGGGTAAGACACTGCCCTTGCGGCATGGGTTGCTGAGTTTGTGGGGCAAGATACCGCCCTTGCGGCATGGGTTGTTGACTTTCTTGGTCAAGATACTGCCCTTGCCGCATGGGTTGCGGAGCTTGCGGAATCGGTTGCTGACTTTGTTGGTCAAGATGCTGCCCTTGCAGCGTGGGTTGCGGAGCTTGCGGTATGGCTTGCTGAGTTTGTGGAGTGGTATTTAGGCCTTGCGGTTGGCCTTGTGATAACAGTTGTTGACCTTGTGATAACAGGTTTTGACCTTGTGTTAACAGGTGTTGGCCTTCAGCTCGAAGCGTAGGATCCTGACTATGTGGTAAAGCATGTTGACCCTGAGGTTGACTTGGCACAGCCTCAGCTTGATATGACATGCGCGGCCGGGTGGAATAATTTGCGATTCGTGCTGGTTGTGGTGGGACGGATGCCCGATTTTGTAAAATCTGAGATTGGGATAGCGGTATAGATGGTGGGTTCAGCTGGTTCGGACGAACGGGATGCCGGGGTTGAAGTGTTACATGTTCGGGAGAGGGAACAGGCTGTCGAGGAGGATGTACGGAGTATTGCGGAGGAAGATCATCGTAACGCGGTGGGAGGTCAAGATCTTGGATCGGTTGTGTGGTTGGTACCGACCGCCGTGTTGACATGACGTTCACGTTCACGCGTATGGACGGCGGGCACGACGTTGCTTGCGGGCTAGCCTGCGGGGGCTGCATCAGGTAGAAGTCTAGCGGCAAATGTTGTGGATCGCTTGCCAAAGACCGAACAAAGAAAGACGGAAGTTCCTGCGGTGAAATTGACGGAAATAATGATTCTGCACCTATCACAGGAATTGTGTCATTTTCAAATAATTGTGAGTCTAAATACAAAGCGTTTGCGTCTATCAGACAAGCAACAGGCTCCATCCGAACTACGCGACTGTCTGTCGGTCTGGTGGAGGGGGGTGCCTGTGGCGGAAGTTGTTTACTAGGCGGATGGCTTGAGGTTGAAGGCTGTTGTCCTGCCGGACGGTCTACTGGTGCTTGCTGCGATTCAGGCGCAGTGGGCGGATCCTGCTGCATTTGTTGCGGCTGACTTGACATACCAATAGTATTCATCGCCAAGGGAGGAGGATCTACAGGCGCTGACCCAGGGTTTAGATGTATAACGGGAGGTTCTGTCGGGGGTAATTGACCTTCCATTAAGTTGCTGCGTAAGTCTGCTAGGATTGCGTAATTTTCCGATACCCTAGATTGTGAGCTAGGCGAAATAAGTTGTTGTAGTGCCGATTGTGCCTGTTGTCGCTTTAGCATACGATAAGAGCGAGCGAGATATCGCAGCTCCCTGTACTGGCGGCGCATCGCCGTCACGTGCTGACGCATCACGTCCGTGCGACTGTGCGGCTCCGGAGGGGCAGGCTCGGAGGACTCAGCCGCCTGGGGGGACGCGGGAGACTCCACAGATCTGGACACTGATCTGGAGGATGAATGCGCCAATGAAAATTCAAACAGACTTGGCGAATTATCCCGATTAGTGGGCGCTGGATCCTCGTGGGGGGGCGAAAGCTCCCTTCCTGTGTTTGCAGCATTTTGAACTGACGAGACATCAGGTCGGCATTGCGTGTTCGACAAGTTGTGTGCGGTGTAACCAGGATCGTAAAATGATGTACGGTTCTGGTCGGTGGACATACATTCCTGATGAGACTCGTGTCGCCGATTAGTCGTAACAGAAACCCTTGGATGTGTCGACGACCGACCCAAGTGGATGGGTGAGAACCGTGCGGGTAACGAGGCGGCGTCTGCGTGTGACAGGCGAGACGGCCGCATTGTCGGCGAGCGATGGCGGTAGGCTGGCGCGGAGCATGGTGACGTCAGACGACGCCCGGCCATGGAGTGCTGCGATGTGGAAGGACGTCCTATAGAAGCAGCCTGTTGCATTGCTGCAATGGGTGTGGGGCATTGCGTGGTGGCAGAGTGTAAAGCTAGTGAACCACCTGGTGCGGGAGTAAGCTGTCGCGTTGGTGTAGGATGCTGTGAAGGACTTGGTGTGCGACGCTGCATAGATTTAGAACGCCGAGGAAGTCTATCAGACCCTGTGAGGGATGTGGGAGTCGATAGCCGTCTCAGTCTGTGTGCAGACTGCCGGCTGGGCGTGTGACTCCGTGTCGGCATGGGAATCCGTGAGAGTGTAACACTACGTGTGCGTGTGGCACTACGTGCGGGTGTGGGACTACGTAAGGGAGTGGGACTACGTGTGGAACTATGTGTGGGTGTGGGACTATGTGTGGGTGTGGGACTACGTGTGGGTGTAGTAGGACTCCGAACGGATGTGGAACTAGGCCTGGCTGGCTGGCTCCGTGTGGATGTGGAACAGCGTGTTGGCGACAGACTCCGTTCGGGCGTGGTGGGAATCCGTCGGGGCGAGGAACTCTGTGTGGATGTGGAACTCCGCGTGTCCGTGGGACTCCGTCTGGGTGTGATGGGACTCAGTGCAGACGTGGGATGCCGCGTGGGGAGAGGGCTGGAGTGCCGCGAAAGCGTCGAATGTTGAACAGTTATCGATAGATCCTGCGGTTTAGGACTCTGCTGAGACTTGGAACGACGCGCGAGTGTACATTGCCGCGTGGCTGAAGGGTTTCGTACTGGCGCGTGGAGAACAGCGGCCATCGATGGAACTGAAGAAGTAAGCTGTGGCGCAGACATGGTGCGTCTGCGCTTAGGGTATGTCTGTAGTCGCTTCAGGTGCCAGCGCCGCCGAAGCGACGCGAACAGGAGNTGGGTTGCGGAGCTTGCGGTATGGCTTGCTGAGTTTGTGGAGTGGTATTTAGGCCTTGCGGTTGGCCTTGTGATAACAGTTGTTGACCTTGTGATAACAGGTTTTGACCTTGTGTTAACAGGTGTTGGCCTTCAGCTCGAAGCGTAGGATCCTGACTATGTGGTAAAGCATGTTGACCCTGAGGTTGACTTGGCACAGCCTCAGCTTGATATGACATGCGCGGCCGGGTGGAATAATTTGCGATTCGTGCTGGTTGTGGTGGGACGGATGCCCGATTTTGTAAAATCTGAGATTGGGATAGCGGTATAGATGGTGGGTTCAGCTGGTTCGGACGAACGGGATGCCGGGGTTGAAGTGTTACATGTTCGGGAGAGGGAACAGGCTGTCGAGGAGGATGTACGGAGTATTGCGGAGGAAGATCATCGTAACGCGGTGGGAGGTCAAGATCTTGGATCGGTTGTGTGGTTGGTACCGACCGCCGTGTTGACATGACGTTCACGTTCACGCGTATGGACGGCGGGCACGACGTTGCTTGCGGGCTAGCCTGCGGGGGCTGCATCAGGTAGAAGTCTAGCGGCAAATGTTGTGGATCGCTTGCCAAAGACCGAACAAAGAAAGACGGAAGTTCCTGCGGTGAAATTGACGGAAATAATGATTCTGCACCTATCACAGGAATTGTGTCATTTTCAAATAATTGTGAGTCTAAATACAAAGCGTTTGCGTCTATCAGACAAGCAACAGGCTCCATCCGAACTACGCGACTGTCTGTCGGTCTGGTGGAGGGGGGTGCCTGTGGCGGAAGTTGTTTACTAGGCGGATGGCTTGAGGTTGAAGGCTGTTGTCCTGCCGGACGGTCTACTGGTGCTTGCTGCGATTCAGGCGCAGTGGGCGGATCCTGCTGCATTTGTTGCGGCTGACTTGACATACCAATAGTATTCATCGCCAAGGGAGGAGGATCTACAGGCGCTGACCCAGGGTTTAGATGTATAACGGGAGGTTCTGTCGGGGGTAATTGACCTTCCATTAAGTTGCTGCGTAAGTCTGCTAGGATTGCGTAATTTTCCGATACCCTAGATTGTGAGCTAGGCGAAATAAGTTGTTGTAGTGCCGATTGTGCCTGTTGTCGCTTTAGCATACGATAAGAGCGAGCGAGATATCGCAGCTCCCTGTACTGGCGGCGCATCGCCGTCACGTGCTGACGCATCACGTCCGTGCGACTGTGCGGCTCCGGAGGGGCAGGCTCGGAGGACTCAGCCGCCTGGGGGGACGCGGGAGACTCCACAGATCTGGACACTGATCTGGAGGATGAATGCGCCAATGAAAATTCAAACAGACTTGGCGAATTATCCCGATTAGTGGGCGCTGGATCCTCGTGGGGGGGCGAAAGCTCCCTTCCTGTGTTTGCAGCATTTTGAACTGACGAGACATCAGGTCGGCATTGCGTGTTCGACAAGTTGTGTGCGGTGTAACCAGGATCGTAAAATGATGTACGGTTCTGGTCGGTGGACATACATTCCTGATGAGACTCGTGTCGCCGATTAGTCGTAACAGAAACCCTTGGATGTGTCGACGACCGACCCAAGTGGATGGGTGAGAACCGTGCGGGTAACGAGGCGGCGTCTGCGTGTGACAGGCGAGACGGCCGCATTGTCGGCGAGCGATGGCGGTAGGCTGGCGCGGAGCATGGTGACGTCAGACGACGCCCGGCCATGGAGTGCTGCGATGTGGAAGGACGTCCTATAGAAGCAGCCTGTTGCATTGCTGCAATGGGTGTGGGGCATTGCGTGGTGGCAGAGTGTAAAGCTAGTGAACCACCTGGTGCGGGAGTAAGCTGTCGCGTTGGTGTAGGATGCTGTGAAGGACTTGGTGTGCGACGCTGCATAGATTTAGAACGCCGAGGAAGTCTATCAGACCCTGTGAGGGATGTGGGAGTCGATAGCCGTCTCAGTCTGTGTGCAGACTGCCGGCTGGGCGTGTGACTCCGTGTCGGCATGGGAATCCGTGAGAGTGTAACACTACGTGTGCGTGTGGCACTACGTGCGGGTGTGGGACTACGTAAGGGAGTGGGACTACGTGTGGAACTATGTGTGGGTGTGGGACTATGTGTGGGTGTGGGACTACGTGTGGGTGTAGTAGGACTCCGAACGGATGTGGAACTAGGCCTGGCTGGCTGGCTCCGTGTGGATGTGGAACAGCGTGTTGGCGACAGACTCCGTTCGGGCGTGGTGGGAATCCGTCGGGGCGAGGAACTCTGTGTGGATGTGGAACTCCGCGTGTCCGTGGGACTCCGTCTGGGTGTGATGGGACTCAGTGCAGACGTGGGATGCCGCGTGGGGAGAGGGCTGGAGTGCCGCGAAAGCGTCGAATGTTGAACAGTTATCGATAGATCCTGCGGTTTAGGACTCTGCTGAGACTTGGAACGACGCGCGAGTGTACATTGCCGCGTGGCTGAAGGGTTTCGTACTGGCGCGTGGAGAACAGCGGCCATCGATGGAACTGAAGAAGTAAGCTGTGGCGCAGACATGGTGCGTCTGCGCTTAGGGTATGTCTGTAGTCGCTTCAGGTGCCAGCGCCGCCGAAGCGACGCGAACAGGAGCCGGCGCCAGCGGCGGGGCGGGCGGGGCCGGCGGGGCGGGGCGCGGGGGGCGCGGGAGGTGCGGGCCCCGCGGGCGGGGGCGCGCTACTGCGCGGGGAGGGGGGTGTTGGCGGCGGCGTTGGGCGCGAACTGCACGTTGAACAGCGCCTGGCACGCCGCCTTCGCCGCTTGCTTACGAGCCTCCTTCTTGTTAGAAGCTACGATTGGAGTAAAAAAAAACATTCTTTACATATTATTATCTTGAACAGTTTATTTTATCTCAAAAATGACAGAATTTTATTTTAAATCTGGAAAATATTTAATCAAAATCGCAGCTATGGTATTTTCGAGTAACTAAAATTGGTCGTATTGCTTCTGTCGAGTTGATAACCAACGAAATCGCAACTCACCCTTGCCGATGTAGGTAGCGTTGTCGACGTCGACGCCCATGGTGAAGACCATGTTCTGCGGGCGGTCGCCGTCGGCGGCCAGCTCGCGGTACTCGAGGTGCGGCCGCATGTACGTCAGCAGCATGCACGGGTGCATGTGCGCCGCGTTCAGCGGCAGCTCCTTCGCCTTCTTGCCGGGCGGCTCCAGGCTCTCCGCCGTCTGCGTCCACAAGCAAAGGAGTCAATTATCAGCAAGCAGTCTATCGAGCATCTCTAGCAAGTATCTGTGCAGAGAAGTGTTCACAATGTCGAGCTACTTACAGCCAGGCCCGAGGGCTTGAGCTGCGGCACCTTGTGTCCCTCGTACTCCCACTCGGTGAAGAGCTTGTGCAGCGCGAAGCTGGCGAGCTGGATCATGGGCAGCGCCTCCTCGTCGCAGTCGCCCGCCGCCGAGCCCGCGTCGCTGGCCGGCAGCGACTGCCCTGCAGCGGGGAGGGGCGTTTGTACGCGGCGCCATACTTTCTGACACTCGTAATACATTGTGCTACTTTCTATTTCTAACGATTTCTGGAAGCCAATTTCAGCCCGGATAGGTCTGGGAATTTTGCCCCATTTTTTTCGAATATTCTATGCTACTACATAATAGATCCGACTGTTTTAAACAAGAATATAACTTACGGACTAACATATCTACAGATATACATAGCTCTATATAAATATATCTCTAAATAAAATTATAATAAAAACCGAAAGTAACAGACAGGGTTTGTCAGCAATATAGGTTAAGATGAATGTTAGTGTACTAACCACCATCGCTGTTGATCACCTTATTCATCTTCTTGATGATGAGGTCTCGTATCGCCTGCTCGGCCGCCGCGTTACGAGCCATCAGCTTGTTATCGCCTGCACAATTACTTAGTTACAGTTCTCCAGTACAAGTAAATATACTAAAGTTTGTAATGCTGAGCCTACCATATCCTTTGTAGTTGTTGCCGTCTATGGTGAGGTCTGCACAGAAGTTGTGTGCGTTTGGAGTCTTGTAGTACTGGTTTGTGGCAGAGGGCTCCACTTTGAATTGCTGCCAAAATAAATGAACATCGTAAGTACTCCTGAAATCTTGAAACCAGGGACGATTACTTTGCAATGTACACCAGTATATGTTCAGAATCGAGGCCACACTTACATTAGCGACCTGCTCGTTGGGCATCATCTCGTTGAGCACCATGAGCGCGTTCTTGGGCGTGAGCAGTCGCCGCAGGTTCTCGTTCTGTCGGCGCCGCCGCTCTCTGTTGCTCACTTTCTTGACTGTGCATAGGTAGGGACAATATTAATGAAGATATTTCAACGAAGGCCATACGCAATTGCAAATAACCTGTGTAAATACAGGCAGGTAACAGATTGTCACCTCCAGGCAACTTGCTCTTCATCCAGTGCGGACGCACGGGGCCGCTGTCCTGCTCCTTGGTCATCGCTGACATTTCCGTGTCCATCTTTACCTCTTCGTTCTTATTGGGCGGCTGAGGCTGACAAGCAAATGTAACAGTTATGTATGTTGAATAATTAACAAATAGTTTGGAGATAAATGGGTAGATAATCACAGTGGTAATTTGGGTGACCGGCACCGGTTGCAGGTTCTGCAGGTTCTGCTGCTGCTGCTGCTTGCGCGGCGACTGTCCGAACGGCGTCTGCACACAGTACCAATAGCCAAATACAGAGTTTTGTCGAGTTACCCTAAAATAGTTAGCCCACATAACAATACAACTGAACCAACTCATAGAACCCAAAGCGCTCATGCACCGGTTCCCATCCGCAATACAGATAAATATGCAGTGACAGTACATCGAAACGGCGATGACTGATGACGCCTGACACAGTGTAGGTCCAATACATATGCGGATCGGATGCAGAGCACGTCGCACGTACGGCGCAGAAACAGAATGTATCGTGCGTACTCACTGAGTCAGAGAGCTTATTGAGTAGCGACGGCCGGCCGCCCCCCGCCGCCTGCGCCGCGCCCAGCACCGGCTGGCGTCATTCAGCCCAGTGGGGGATGCGCTCCACCATTCACTCACACAGACACACATAACATACGCGCCAAAATACATGTAGGATACAGCGTACTGCCGTAGAATAGCTCGTCAATAAGGGACTTCAACAATGAAAGAGAGGGTTTTAAGAAGCAAACGTAAAATTTTAAATCATAAGGCACATTCAGTAATAACTCAATTTTCCATCATCTCATAGGCAGTGATGGTGGTTCCACATCACCCATCAACATCCATATTCCTATCATGTCTGTCACCCAGTAAAATTGCAACCTCAGCATATCTCCAATTGGAACCCCTACGGCATTATCGCATCAAGGAATTTTAAGTTACAATTTCAGAGGGTTGTCACATGTTAGAAATCTGGAGCAGCTTACGTCTACTTAAGTCTAGAGAATGCCGTATGTTAACGAATTGTATTCTCCGTGACCATACTGCTTTCTCAAACCACCGAGCTACCCTCTGAGAGTCTCGCATCGACATCTCACGAACATCGCACCACGGGCAGGTTAAACATTACTAGGGAAAGCCCCGGTGTGTCGACATCCAGCTACCAAACATCGTAAGAGACAGTAAGCGAGTCTGTGCACTGCATCTCATCTCATAGGATGTTCAGAGTAGATGTGCAGGACTTGAGCCCAGTCAGAGGGTAGCTGAAGACTTTGTGTGGCCAGTACCAGCGCTTCCGGGGCTCGCCGAACCACTGTGGTAAAAGATATGACAATTTAACATACATCATTTAATAAATTAGTTCATTTTTGTTCTTCTTCATTGCTGCTCCATTGTGAGTTAGTTTGTTAAGTACTGTGTCTGCACAGGCAGATATTTCATACCCAATAGCGGGATAAGATTAATATATTATATATGCTTACCTGGAAATGGTGTAAAAATTGGAAAACAAAAAAGCTTCTGACATTCTTGTCAGTGAACATTTTATTTCTGTACAAAACGTTTGGTAGCCTCAAATTCATATTTTTATTTGAGGATATGTTAGTACAGAGAACAAAGTAATTATTGACAATTTAAAAATAAAATTAATTTATTAAATTGTATGCACTTTTCAAATTAAGGTTGAAGCAGTCTACTGATATATTTATGAGATACTTTGAATTTTATTGTTAGTCTAGCAAGGTTATATATGTTATATATTATGTTTCACAAAGTGTGAATCCTTGTTATGTTAGAGCATAGAGGATTGTTGTCTAAAATATGTTAGAGCAACACAGATAGTAATGTATAGTCCTGTAACTCTGTACTTAGTATACATTAGTTGTATGTTTACCTCCGCTGCAGGTACAAATTGTCCCGGTGTGTTGTAGCGGCCCGAGAATCTTGTGTTATCTGTCAACAACAACAACTGTTTCAGTTCTGTTCACTTGAAATATTGCCAACAAATGTGAATTCTATGCTCAAACACTAGGAAATCATATTTACCTACTAATTAAATTAATACATTCTTTGCCTTTCTAAATATCTGCACAAATACAATATCAGTAATATACTGTAACGGTACAGCATTCAGCTATATTTATTAGCTAACTGTTGACTGCCAGATCCATACCAGTTTCTAATTTATCAAAAGAAACACTCTGTGCATATAACATGAAATGCTACTAAAGAATTGAGTATTGTATACCCACTGACCAAATGGTATATATTATATACTACTGTCCCTATAATACTACAACTGCAAATACAATACACAAACATTATTTTAACCTATACAAATGCATACTTTTCATATTTCAAATGTCTCCTGTACTGGCTGGGCACCAGGTAAAAACAGATAGAATGAGTCCGTCAATCACAGAGTAGTAATATAATTAGCTTAAAGTGCAGTGGCGGCGCACGCAACAGCCGGCCAAATCAATACGTCAGTCGATACCGCGCATGACCTATAACTATCGAATATTCTCGGAATACACAATAACGCATAATGTAAAAATGATCTCTTATTTCCAATGCATAAAAAGCAATCAATTTTCGCTACGCATGGAGAATCAATGGCAAAGAGCGCACAAAACGCCATTATACCTGTGGATGCCTGATAAACCAAATCTTAATTAAATATCAACAGAATACAAATTTGTTCATATATTACTCACATTGTTTATTGTACGACATTTTAGTAAATTGTTGAAACAATTTCTTTGGTAGAAAAGCAATTTTTATCACATAAAACAAAATTGATAGGAAAATAGCAGACCGCAATGCACGCAGACAATGTCAGTCTGTCAATGTCAAAAAACAATACAAATGTCATTAAAATGGCGGACCTCTATGCCGAAAAGCTCATAGACAGGAATACACCCTCTAACTTAGCCCTGCAATCATCCTACAATAAATTGATGTGTTCGTCTGTTCGTCATTTACTTAGTAGAGGTCAAATAAGCCGGGTACTCATTAGCGAGCCGTAACTGTAACCGTTGCATGTATTGTAACCAAAAAACATAGTGTGTACGTGGTTCGCAAACCTGCTGCGAGCGGTACGCGTGCGGCTTGCAGCGAGCCGACGTTTACAACGTACTCATTTCTGAACCCGTAACGTTGCACGTAACTGTAACCGTTACTGTTACCAAAAACATAATGTGTACGTAGTTCACGAGCCTGCGACGAACGCTACATGAGCGGCTCGCAGCGAGCTGACGATTGTCGGTTTTTGCCGCGGATCAAAGGGCGCTCGCAGTGCGTTCGCGGACGTCAAGAGGAGAGGTTGTTGCCAGCCGCTGCGAACCAGCTATATTTTCGATCAGTGGTCAGAGGATAAATGTCTTATGCTCATAGACGCCTACAAGGAAAATACTGTACTATGGAACCCTAAAGATTTTTTAATATGAACAGTAGATCACTTCTTTCTCGATACATTTTATGAATCCACCATCTTCGTGGCCGTTTATTATCATCGAGTAAGGCATCTATAAGTAAGTATGCTGCACAGGCGAGAGATACTTCGTCCGACATCGTGAGTTACAAACCAAAACTGAGGGCAGAGCACCTCCCCGTTCGTTTCGTTACTCCCCGTACACACTAGAACCTCGTTACTGTATCTGTTTGGTTACAGTTACAGCTCGCAAAATAAGTACGCTCGTTGAAGGCGTTCCGGCGACGACGTGAGCCGACGGCCGTATACGTTGTAAAACGCGTACACACTAGAACCTCGTTACTGTATCACATAAGTTACGGTTACAGCTCCAGCTGTACCCGGCTATAGAGACATCGCTCGCTCTCCATGTAGAACACTGGTTCTCAGCTGCATGCGGTTAGACTGTGAGCTGACATAGTTAAGGTGAATGCGACGACTAGAAGCGGGAAATTCAAATATAAAATGTAATATCCCACAAAGTAATTTCTGATGTCCTTGTTTAACTCCGAAACTTCTTACAAATTAAATAACTCTGTAAAAAACGTTTTATTGCGCAATAAAACGTTTTCTACAGAGTAAGTTTCGGAGTTAAACAAGGACATCAGAAATTACTTTGTGGGATATTATAACGTCCAATCATAAGATCACGCCTCATATTATACATAAAAAAACCATTTTATATTTGAATTTCCCGCTTCTAGTCGTCGCATGCACCTTAAGAAAAGGCCAGACTAAATGTAGTAATTTAAAGGGATTTTAAATTAATAAATCTTCACTGTCTTTTGTCCTTCAATCTATAATTTACTTATGTATACCTCTATTTATTATTTAGCTAAGGTAGTGAAATAATATTTGTAATCGGTCAAGTGCGAGTCGTAATTAATTTATAGAATCCTTAGCCGCGTGTTTATATGGCTGAATATTTATCCCTGAGCTCCTAGTTAATTTTCAGGTTGTCTGTATACAAATAATACTTTGGAAGGATTTTAGGCATCGATGTGTTTAGGTAAAGATTTCAGTAGAGTATGTCAATGTTTGTATAATAGTATTTTTTTTAATTTTGTGTCTTACAGTTTTTGAACGCAACCTAGCTGGCTGCGCTGTGCCAGTGCCAGTACATAACTGTCACTTCAGATAATTTACTCTCTAAATTGGTTTCGTTCAATCATTAATTAATTAATAAAGCTTTTAGACTAAATCTGCCACAGTGGGCAAAGAATTTTAGTGGAAACTTGGAAATATGTGTTATACGCTATTGCAAACGTTACCTTCTCACAGGAAGGAAACATTATGACCAGTAGCAAGTGGTCGTTGTTTATAGTTATTCTTTAGGAAATGTAATCGAATACTCAAATATCACGTAGCAGTCGGGCCAATACGGATTGTTTGGATGATTTTGCGACAACAGTGAGCACTCTTTCATTATTTTACACGGAAAACTTGTGGCTTGTGCGATTGATTTTATTTAATAAGTGACACATAAGTGCAGGAGTGTAAACATTCTGATAAACTATTAGAAACAAACACCACGACCTGTGGTACGACTACTTGCAGGGATCACTAGTATGTGCTAGACGACAATGTTCAATATTTACATTAAGTGGAATCTGATGTTATTATAAAAGTGGGATGCCATGTTTACATATCAATATGTAAGAGTGGTGCAGTTTAACAATGGCTTATCGCTATATTACGAATTTATAACTTTTCCAGTGCTTGGATCCAGTATTCATGGCACCAATAAGTTATTCACATCACAGTTATGTGGTATTTTTCAATAGAATTGCAGATCTGTGTGAATGAGTTCCTTATCTTACCTTTTATAGAATTATGTGTCACTTGACAGTAAACTATAATAAAGTAAGTAAACTATAATGATAGTGGCAATATGTAAGTGCTACTAACAGTAAGTTGTGTTTCAGTCCAAATGCCATAAGAGACGATGTCAGCGGTGCACTGTGTGGTGGTGTGGGAGTGGCAGTGCAATGGACAGTGGCTGCCACACACCCCCGGCGTGACGCGGACACTGGAGCGAGCACACGCTAAGAAACTGACCAGGGTGGTGCTCGCTGATGCTGATCCTGCACTCAGAGGACATTATGTGAACCTCAGGACACTCACACAGTGTTTGGATACTCCAGGTATGACGAGAAGTAATGATTTTTGTAGGCTAAGTGACCTTGGTGGACAACTGAAATTGTTTTGTTGAATACTGGCTACACCTACATGTCACCCATAATATGTTAATTTATGCATTATGCCAATACTAGAGCTCCAATAGGAGAATTTTAATTAAATTGATCAGGTTTTAAGTTTAAATTTGCTGGTTTATTAGCATTTTATAATTCTGATTGTTATTTTTAGATACTAACTTACAGTGTAGGTTTAATATGAAGTTTTTATCTTCTACAATGTAGAAATTAAATTTAAAGTTTTTGGTTTTGTCTCTGTGATGGAATGAAATTAGAGCAATATGTTTGTATAGAGGGTGGGAGCGCAGAATGTCATGTGCGTCGGTCATGCTACGGCGTGACGTCACCAGCCGGCCGCGGCCTGCGCTGGGAGTGGGCGCCCTTCGTGTCGCCACCTCTGGGTGGAGAGCTCAACTATGAGCCCCTGCCCATGGAGGTAAGAGTCATGCAGTATGGTCGCACATCCAACTAAAATTACCCTGTTTAATATTTAAGTTGTATATAATCAATATCCCTACCATGAGATTAAAGCAATAGTATGTTAATACCAATTATGCAAAGAACAATGCCCACTTCCCATACATTTAAAAACCTGAAAGTGAAAGTATATGTATAGCTATGAGATATCTATACTAATATTATAAAGAGGAAAACTTTGTTTGTTTGTTTGTTTGGTTGTAATGAATAGGCTCAAAAACTACTGGACCGATTTTAAAAATTCTTTCACCATTCGAAAGCTACATTATCCACGAGTGACATAGGCTATATTTTATCCGGGTACGGGCAGTAATTCCCACGGGATGCGAGTGAAACCGCGGGAAAACGGCTATCAGAAATAATGAAACAAACGTATATCGTGTATAAACTTTTAATAACGCTCGAAGTTTATTCTAAAATAGGAATATCTTTTAGCTAACTAAGGTCTAATTGAAAATATAATCTTAGAGGAGCGTTTTTATAAACAACGAAGGACTGCGCCGATGCAAATCACAGAACTGTCAAATGTCAAAAGAATCCATTTCACTTGCGCACCCTAAACGAAACACTACATAATTAATAGAATTTAATTGTTATATTACTTATTAAATAATTTATTTTATCCCATGACTAAGAAATAAATAGTTATTGATCAAATTAATTATAAAATAATCCTAAAACTCAGAAATACAGTTAAATAAAGTCAAGCAGCAAAGTGTAAAATGGAACGTTTTAAAGAAAGATGATTTGGGTGCGTTCAAAATATGTTGTCACGTTATGCCATAGAAGAAATGTATGTTAAATGTTAAAAATCTTTTTTTCCTGCCTTTCTTTTTATATTGTGATAAGCGTAATCAATACACAAAACAATAAGCTATATTTTAATATTTATTTCATTTCTATACATAGTCAGGTCAAAAATGGGCATTGTTCTTTGTTGTATGGCAAATTTTACAGGGGTCACTTATTTTAACAAAAATTTGCCATACAAAAAATTACATAGTCTGTCTTAACATAGCGAGTATCAAGAAAAACTGCTTTGGCTGCTGCTCATGGGAGAGGCACTGTTTATTTTGAGGCACCCAGAGTTCTTAGAAAGAATAACCAAAACAAAGCACAAAAAGAACATGATACTTGCATGTTCTTGTGATGTGACGTGGAGGTGCGTGTGGCGTGCAGGTGCAGTGCCTGCTGGAGGAGGCGCGCGCGGTGGGCGCGGAGACGGCGGCGTGGGACGGCTGGGTGGCGGCGCTGGCGCGCATGACGGCGCGCGGCCCCGGCCTGGCGCT
>NWSH02000525.1:3220914-3237915 GCA_002382865.2 Heliothis virescens | reverse complement strand
CCGCGCGCCCACGCCGCCCTACCCGCGCGCCCGCCTGCCCGCGCCGCACCCGCCGCCGCCGCCCGACCGACCGCCCATAGAAGGTAAGGCGAGGCTGCAAATCTGAAAGACTTGCTGTCCTATGTCAAAGTATACTTAAGCAGCATCTATTATTAGAACTCATTTTTTCAATATTATCCAGGTATTCTGGGGTAATCTACTGAAAAAGGCAATAGGCCTAATAAATTTGACCACTTACGTCAAATGTTGCAATTCGACGTCTACTTACCAGCTATTGTTCCAGGTCGCCGTCCCCACATTCCACAGCAGCATACGGGCTCCAGCGTGCACTCCGTACAGTCCAGCCACTCCCTGCAGTCGATGCAGTCGCTGCAGTCAGTACAGTCAGCGGGCCCGGCGCAGTCGAGCGGCAGCATGCCACGGCAAGGAGCGCGCAGTGCCTCGCCGCGAGACCGGAAACCTGGACTAGCTAGGCAGATATTGCATAACTTGAATATATTTGGTAAGTTCTGCTTATTCACAACACACTCGTTTATAACTTTTACTACTCACGAATGATTTCAATGAAACTGTACAGTAATACATACACATCAGACTAGACTTACAAATTATGTATAGGCTACTTTTACCCAGGTGCGGGAAGGATGTAGTTTTCTCGAGACACAGGTGACTGTGTTCCTTGACAACTGTGACCAGGCGAATAATCTTCCGTGTAATATCCAGGTCACAACAACAAGCAGTCAGCACCGGCAGCGGACAGCAAGCTGAGCGAGGAGCTGGCGGAGGAGCAGCGCCACACCGACACGGAGTGCAGCAGCACGCGCTCCGGCCGCCGCCACAGCGTCGACACCGTCTCCACCTACCTCAGCCACGAGAGCAAGGAGAGCTTGCAGGTCTCATAATAATAACTTGATAAATACTTATGTTCCTTTATGATAAGCAATCTAGTGAAATTTGAAGATATGATAAAGGGTCCCCAAAAACATTGAATTCCGAGTTTCAAACGCTAGTTTCAGTGGCCTATTAGGGCAAATGTATGGAAATATAACTTAGAATGTAAGGACAATGGCATGCGTTTGTGCAGCAAGCGTCAGTGGGCGAGCTGCTGAACTGTAGCGGCAGCAGTGACGACGTGTTCGAGCCGGCGCCTCCGCTCGACCTGCCCACCTCCGACGGCAGCATTGTCGGTGAGTACATGTGGTACATTCGGTAAACATGACGCGAACTGGTACTTCCACGTACCACGCGACGTGGTGGGGAGTGTACCGTCAGTAGCAACGGTACACGATTGTCGCGCTCTCGAGTGCCTGGCTGCCAACGGCACGGCAGTGGCTCATGCTCATGCGACGTATGACTGTGTGCAGGCGTCGACCCCGCGGCGGCCTCGCTGTGCGCGTGGGTGCGCGCGGCGCCGNCCCGCCCTCCGCCCCCCAGCACTACGCGCCGCCCGCCCACCCCGAGCGCCTGCTGCGCCACTCGCTCGCCCGCCTCACGGCGCTACTGCCGCACCAGGACTGAGCCCCCCCGCCCTCCGCCCCCCAGCACTACGCGCCGCCCGCCCACCCCGAGCGCCTGCTGCGCCACTCGCTCGCCCGCCTCACGGCGCTACTGCCGCACCAGGACTGAGCCCCCCCGCCCTCCGCCCCCCAGCACTACGCGCCGCCCGCCCACCCCGAGCGCCTGCTGCGCCACTCGCTCGCCCGCCTCACGGCGCTACTGCCGCACCAGGACTGAGCCCCCCCGCCCTCCGCCCCCCAGCACTACGCGCCGCCCGCCCACCCCGAGCGCCTGCTGCGCCACTCGCTCGCCCGCCTCACGGCGCTACTGCCGCACCAGGACTGAGCCCCCCCGCCCTCCGCCCCCCAGCACTACGCGCCGCCCGCCCACCCCGAGCGCCTGCTGCGCCACTCGCTCGCCCGCCTCACGGCGCTACTGCCGCACCAGGACTGAGCCCCCCCGCCCTCCGCCCCCCAGCACTACGCGCCGCCCGCCCACCCCGAGCGCCTGCTGCGCCACTCGCTCGCCCGCCTCACGGCGCTACTGCCGCACCAGGACTGAGCCCCCCCGCCCTCCGCCCCCCAGCACTACGCGCCGCCCGCCCACCCCGAGCGCCTGCTGCGCCACTCGCTCGCCCGCCTCACGGCGCTACTGCCGCACCAGGACTGAGCCCCCCCGCCCTCCGCCCCCCAGCACTACGCGCCGCCCGCCCACCCCGAGCGCCTGCTGCGCCACTCGCTCGCCCGCCTCACGGCGCTACTGCCGCACCAGGACTGAGCCCCCCCGCCCTCCGCCCCCCAGCACTACGCGCCGCCCGCCCACCCCGAGCGCCTGCTGCGCCACTCGCTCGCCCGCCTCACGGCGCTACTGCCGCACCAGGACTGAGCCCCCCCGCCCTCCGCCCCCCAGCACTACGCGCCGCCCGCCCACCCCGAGCGCCTGCTGCGCCACTCGCTCGCCCGCCTCACGGCGCTACTGCCGCACCAGGACTGAGCCCCCCCGCCCTCCGCCCCCCAGCACTACGCGCCGCCCGCCCACCCCGAGCGCCTGCTGCGCCACTCGCTCGCCCGCCTCACGGCGCTACTGCCGCACCAGGACTGAGCCCCCCCGCCCTCCGCCCCCCAGCACTACGCGCCGCCCGCCCACCCCGAGCGCCTGCTGCGCCACTCGCTCGCCCGCCTCACGGCGCTACTGCCGCACCAGGACTGAGCCCCCCCGCCCTCCGCCCCCCAGCACTACGCGCCGCCCGCCCACCCCGAGCGCCTGCTGCGCCACTCGCTCGCCCGCCTCACGGCGCTACTGCCGCACCAGGACTGAGCCCCCCCGCCCTCCGCCCCCCAGCACTACGCGCCGCCCGCCCACCCCGAGCGCCTGCTGCGCCACTCGCTCGCCCGCCTCACGGCGCTACTGCCGCACCAGGACTGAGCCCCCCCGCCCTCCGCCCCCCAGCACTACGCGCCGCCCGCCCACCCCGAGCGCCTGCTGCGCCACTCGCTCGCCCGCCTCACGGCGCTACTGCCGCACCAGGACTGAGCCCCCCCGCCCTCCGCCCCCCAGCACTACGCGCCGCCCGCCCACCCCGAGCGCCTGCTGCGCCACTCGCTCGCCCGCCTCACGGCGCTACTGCCGCACCAGGACTGAGCCCCCCCGCCCTCCGCCCCCCAGCACTACGCGCCGCCCGCCCACCCCGAGCGCCTGCTGCGCCACTCGCTCGCCCGCCTCACGGCGCTACTGCCGCACCAGGACTGAGCCCCCCCGCCCTCCGCCCCCCAGCACTACGCGCCGCCCGCCCACCCCGAGCGCCTGCTGCGCCACTCGCTCGCCCGCCTCACGGCGCTACTGCCGCACCAGGACTGAGCCCCCCCGCCCTCCGCCCCCCAGCACTACGCGCCGCCCGCCCACCCCGAGCGCCTGCTGCGCCACTCGCTCGCCCGCCTCACGGCGCTACTGCCGCACCAGGACTGAGCCCCCCCGCCCTCCGCCCCCCAGCACTACGCGCCGCCCGCCCACCCCGAGCGCCTGCTGCGCCACTCGCTCGCCCGCCTCACGGCGCTACTGCCGCACCAGGACTGAGCCCCCCCGCCCTCCGCCCCCCAGCACTACGCGCCGCCCGCCCACCCCGAGCGCCTGCTGCGCCACTCGCTCGCCCGCCTCACGGCGCTACTGCCGCACCAGGACTGAGCCCCCCCGCCCTCCGCCCCCCAGCACTACGCGCCGCCCGCCCACCCCGAGCGCCTGCTGCGCCACTCGCTCGCCCGCCTCACGGCGCTACTGCCGCACCAGGACTGAGCCCCCCCGCCCTCCGCCCCCCAGCACTACGCGCCGCCCGCCCACCCCGAGCGCCTGCTGCGCCACTCGCTCGCCCGCCTCACGGCGCTACTGCCGCACCAGGACTGAGCCCCCCCGCCCTCCGCCCCCCAGCACTACGCGCCGCCCGCCCACCCCGAGCGCCTGCTGCGCCACTCGCTCGCCCGCCTCACGGCGCTACTGCCGCACCAGGACTGAGCCCCCCCGCCCTCCGCCCCCCAGCACTACGCGCCGCCCGCCCACCCCGAGCGCCTGCTGCGCCACTCGCTCGCCCGCCTCACGGCGCTACTGCCGCACCAGGACTGAGCCCCCCCGCCCTCCGCCCCCCAGCACTACGCGCCGCCCGCCCACCCCGAGCGCCTGCTGCGCCACTCGCTCGCCCGCCTCACGGCGCTACTGCCGCACCAGGACTGAGCCCCCCCGCCCTCCGCCCCCCAGCACTACGCGCCGCCCGCCCACCCCGAGCGCCTGCTGCGCCACTCGCTCGCCCGCCTCACGGCGCTACTGCCGCACCAGGACTGAGCCCCCCCGCCCTCCGCCCCCCAGCACTACGCGCCGCCCGCCCACCCCGAGCGCCTGCTGCGCCACTCGCTCGCCCGCCTCACGGCGCTACTGCCGCACCAGGACTGAGCCCCCCCGCCCTCCGCCCCCCAGCACTACGCGCCGCCCGCCCACCCCGAGCGCCTGCTGCGCCACTCGCTCGCCCGCCTCACGGCGCTACTGCCGCACCAGGACTGAGCCCCCCCGCCCTCCGCCCCCCAGCACTACGCGCCGCCCGCCCACCCCGAGCGCCTGCTGCGCCACTCGCTCGCCCGCCTCACGGCGCTACTGCCGCACCAGGACTGAGCCCCCCCGCCCTCCGCCCCCCAGCACTACGCGCCGCCCGCCCACCCCGAGCGCCTGCTGCGCCACTCGCTCGCCCGCCTCACGGCGCTACTGCCGCACCAGGACTGAGCCCCCCCGCCCTCCGCCCCCCAGCACTACGCGCCGCCCGCCCACCCCGAGCGCCTGCTGCGCCACTCGCTCGCCCGCCTCACGGCGCTACTGCCGCACCAGGACTGAGCCCCCCCGCCCTCCGCCCCCCAGCACTACGCGCCGCCCGCCCACCCCGAGCGCCTGCTGCGCCACTCGCTCGCCCGCCTCACGGCGCTACTGCCGCACCAGGACTGAGCCCCCCCGCCCTCCGCCCCCCAGCACTACGCGCCGCCCGCCCACCCCGAGCGCCTGCTGCGCCACTCGCTCGCCCGCCTCACGGCGCTACTGCCGCACCAGGACTGAGCCCCCCCGCCCTCCGCCCCCCAGCACTACGCGCCGCCCGCCCACCCCGAGCGCCTGCTGCGCCACTCGCTCGCCCGCCTCACGGCGCTACTGCCGCACCAGGACTGAGCCCCCCCGCCCTCCGCCCCCCAGCACTACGCGCCGCCCGCCCACCCCGAGCGCCTGCTGCGCCACTCGCTCGCCCGCCTCACGGCGCTACTGCCGCACCAGGACTGAGCCCCCCCGCCCTCCGCCCCCCAGCACTACGCGCCGCCCGCCCACCCCGAGCGCCTGCTGCGCCACTCGCTCGCCCGCCTCACGGCGCTACTGCCGCACCAGGACTGAGCCCCCCCGCCCTCCGCCCCCCAGCACTACGCGCCGCCCGCCCACCCCGAGCGCCTGCTGCGCCACTCGCTCGCCCGCCTCACGGCGCTACTGCCGCACCAGGACTGAGCCCCCCCGCCCTCCGCCCCCCAGCACTACGCGCCGCCCGCCCACCCCGAGCGCCTGCTGCGCCACTCGCTCGCCCGCCTCACGGCGCTACTGCCGCACCAGGACTGAGCCCCCCCGCCCTCCGCCCCCCAGCACTACGCGCCGCCCGCCCACCCCGAGCGCCTGCTGCGCCACTCGCTCGCCCGCCTCACGGCGCTACTGCCGCACCAGGACTGAGCCCCCCCGCCCTCCGCCCCCCAGCACTACGCGCCGCCCGCCCACCCCGAGCGCCTGCTGCGCCACTCGCTCGCCCGCCTCACGGCGCTACTGCCGCACCAGGACTGAGCCCCCCCGCCCTCCGCCCCCCAGCACTACGCGCCGCCCGCCCACCCCGAGCGCCTGCTGCGCCACTCGCTCGCCCGCCTCACGGCGCTACTGCCGCACCAGGACTGAGCCCCCCCGCCCTCCGCCCCCCAGCACTACGCGCCGCCCGCCCACCCCGAGCGCCTGCTGCGCCACTCGCTCGCCCGCCTCACGGCGCTACTGCCGCACCAGGACTGAGCCCCCCCGCCCTCCGCCCCCCAGCACTACGCGCCGCCCGCCCACCCCGAGCGCCTGCTGCGCCACTCGCTCGCCCGCCTCACGGCGCTACTGCCGCACCAGGACTGAGCCCCCCCGCCCTCCGCCCCCCAGCACTACGCGCCGCCCGCCCACCCCGAGCGCCTGCTGCGCCACTCGCTCGCCCGCCTCACGGCG
Organism: Heliothis virescens; assembly: GCA_002382865.2. Lineage (NCBI taxonomy): Eukaryota > Metazoa > Arthropoda > Insecta > Lepidoptera > Noctuidae > Heliothis > Heliothis virescens. Next base: position 3,231,666 of record NWSH02000525.1, on the reverse strand, counting down.
CTACTGCCGCACCAGGACTGAGCCCCCCCGCCCTCCGCCCCCCAGCACTACGCGCCGCCCGCCCACCCCGAGCGCCTGCTGCGCCACTCGCTCGCCCGCCTCACGGCGCTACTGCCGCACCAGGACTGAGCCCCCCCGCCCTCCGCCCCCCAGCACTACGCGCCGCCCGCCCACCCCGAGCGCCTGCTGCGCCACTCGCTCGCCCGCCTCACGGCGCTACTGCCGCACCAGGACTGAGCCCCCCCGCCCTCCGCCCCCCAGCACTACGCGCCGCCCGCCCACCCCGAGCGCCTGCTGCGCCACTCGCTCGCCCGCCTCACGGCGCTACTGCCGCACCAGGACTGAGCCCCCCCGCCCTCCGCCCCCCAGCACTACGCGCCGCCCGCCCACCCCGAGCGCCTGCTGCGCCACTCGCTCGCCCGCCTCACGGCGCTACTGCCGCACCAGGACTGAGCCCCCCCGCCCTCCGCCCCCCAGCACTACGCGCCGCCCGCCCACCCCGAGCGCCTGCTGCGCCACTCGCTCGCCCGCCTCACGGCGCTACTGCCGCACCAGGACTGAGCCCCCCCGCCCTCCGCCCCCCAGCACTACGCGCCGCCCGCCCACCCCGAGCGCCTGCTGCGCCACTCGCTCGCCCGCCTCACGGCGCTACTGCCGCACCAGGACTGAGCCCCCCCGCCCTCCGCCCCCCAGCACTACGCGCCGCCCGCCCACCCCGAGCGCCTGCTGCGCCACTCGCTCGCCCGCCTCACGGCGCTACTGCCGCACCAGGACTGAGCCCCCCCGCCCTCCGCCCCCCAGCACTACGCGCCGCCCGCCCACCCCGAGCGCCTGCTGCGCCACTCGCTCGCCCGCCTCACGGCGCTACTGCCGCACCAGGACTGAGCCCCCCCGCCCTCCGCCCCCCAGCACTACGCGCCGCCCGCCCACCCCGAGCGCCTGCTGCGCCACTCGCTCGCCCGCCTCACGGCGCTACTGCCGCACCAGGACTGAGCCCCCCCGCCCTCCGCCCCCCAGCACTACGCGCCGCCCGCCCACCCCGAGCGCCTGCTGCGCCACTCGCTCGCCCGCCTCACGGCGCTACTGCCGCACCAGGACTGAGCCCCCCCGCCCTCCGCCCCCGAGCGCAAGTTCTATTGCTGACAATACGATGCCATTGTAACAACATTCAAAATTTTGCCAGAACATTGTTATACAGGTATACATTCATTTAATAAGTCGAATGCATCACAATATACTTTGTTTGATTAATTTAAAGCCATAAATAATGTGACGTTGTTTCTTGATAATGTCATGGTAGACAGAGGATTTGATCAACTTTGCTATAGATATTACGATTGAATTTGTTATCATGATCAGGAGCACTTTTATTCCAAAAAAATCGTGAGGTATTTAGGAAACGGGTGGAGTGGGGTAGAGGTTTTTGAGGAGATTACCCTGCATGCGTGACAGCGCGAGGTTTCCTGCGTACGTATGGAAATTGCATGATATTAGCAACACCCTATGCAATAATGGAATTGACCGAATATGGAATTGATATACGTAAATACATCATTGTTATAAGCTTAGTGTACAAACGTAAGTCCTCCACTCCAGAGGTTACCGTTATTCAAATGGTATGTACAAACATTTGGAATTGACTTTTGAACGCCATGACAACGATGACTAGTATATTAGGTAGCTGTATTGTTATAGTTACAACATAGTTTTATTTATATACACTTTATACCCATCATATTTTGCCTGCTTAGTGTAAGGTGTGTCGCAGACATTCTGTCTTCCAGTCCAGATGATGTAACGTGTCTTCCTATATATTATGTATTGCATACGATGGTAGCTGTATTGTACCTAAGAGACTGATATATATATATTATCTCTTTGTTATACACGTATTATATTAGGTTATATAAAACTAGCGACGAATGGGTATTAATCATGTTCATACATAAGACGTTATGCATTTATTGTAATTTATATATCACAATATTGTTATTTAACTATTGGCCATTGCCTAATATTATAATATCCGCCATTATATTAGGCATTTTAACAATAAGCTTTTAATTAGTTAATTGAATATTGTTTAAGTTTTTGGTTAATCTTAGAATGATACTCAAAAGTAGATCTTAATACTTCATATCACAGCATATATTTGAATGCTTTTGAAGGAGAGTTTAATAGAGACTTTTAATTGACCCTATTGAGTATTGTTTAAGATTGTAGACCAAGTCTTGCCAGTTAGATGGATGTTATTTATTGCCACTAGCGTGAAGATGGCGCTAGCGTCGCTCAGCTCATTTGTGTCATGTGTACACTATGTATGATAAAGCAGACTATTTACATTATTACATATTAAACATCGTTCGATGAAGACTAAGTAACCGCGTTATAAACTCGACATATATGGTTATTCTCGACGGATACACGTTGTATATCAAAACATGGCAACATCAGCGGAAATATATAAGGACTATAGCGCCATCTATTATCACGACGCTCAATCTCCACTGTGCCTTAGTAGGTTAGCTCTAAGAATTCCATGATTTTATATGATAACTACATATTTTAGGAAAATATTGTTCGAATGTGAATGTGAGAATATTACTATCCAAACTTTGAATAAATAATGGTAATTTTTATTAATGGCAACTATTTGAAAATTTTAATTATTTGTGTAATAAGTTATTATGTATTTAAATGTAATTCTTTAAAATATAGAACACTTATTGTTGAGTTAATTTTAGATAAGTTTTCTGATTTATTAAAGTAATATTTTTGATTCATTTACTCGAATATTGACCATAGTGTAGAACATTGTTATAATTAAAATAAGTTAAATTAGTTACTATGTCTTCCGATGTAACATTCTTCCAATAAGCTTTATTATGTTAGTTAATTTAAGGCGTCCAGCTATTGTTTACAATTATTATGTTTAGGTAGAATGCTTTATGCCAGTTAATTACGCTTGTAAAATCCATTTAATAGCGATCATCATAATTTATGTTTGACCAGGTATTTACACAAAATATTATAAAATTACAAATTCTTGAGCAACGTATAAATAATTTTGTATTTTTACATTGGAACAAATAAAGTCATTGTTACCTATTGTATAACATGATGAAGAGTTGGTTATAACATCACTGAGTAAATACCCGTTCAGAGGCAGCCGCGGCTGGTCCCGCGCCGGCCGGGTGCTGCACCCGACGCGTCTGCTTGCCAAAGTTCAACACTCGCGCGATCTACGTGATTACGTGTTATGTTTACATTGATAGCGAGAGATATACTGTTTATTTTTAAATATACTTATTTATAAACAAATCTTTTGTGTTTTTGAGTCCCGAATCGAAAGCATGATTCACCGATGAGCTTTTATAAGAAAAAATATCATAGTTCTACATTTACATTTTACAAAAGCACGATTCGCCGAAACAGTTTTCACGAGGGGTCCCTGTACATTGTTTTGCCATTACACACTTTGCTTGTTTGAATGCATTGCAAATATTCTTCATATATCTTTTAACCAGTACCCTTCAAATACTAATGTAGTCTGATCAAATTAGCCCATAAAATACCCACACCATAATGTTCCAACTAACTGCCTCGTTGGTCTAGTGGTCGCATAGCGCGACTGCCGATCACAGGTCTCGGGTTCGATTCCCGGGCCAGGCCGAAATTGCTTTGTGGGTTTTAGAAACTTTCACAAAGCAGCCTAGAGTTTGGAAGTAGGCGGTGTTACACCCCCGTGCCTGAGAGGGCACGTAAAACCGGCGTCCTCGAATGCTACTCAGTAGCAGTCGTATATAAATCCACGTCAGAGGCCGTCAGGCGGATTTGAGAGAACTCTGACACTAGGGCTTGTTAGGTGATTAAACCTGCAGCTCACTCGATAAGAAGAAGATGTCCGAATTGCCAACCTCACCTGCTCTTGGTGCACGCTGCTTACAAACGGACGCGGTTCTGGTGGCGGTATGTCCACCACAGAGTACCATGTGGGATATTAAATGCCTTACTTGTAGATGGACATTTCCTGACAGGTATATAGAACAGGAAAATTGCCAAATGTCATTGTCATTGGAAAAGGCCAGGGCGAAGGTACACTAATACAGAAATCCTCTAGAGCAGGAACTGGAACAAACCTGTGGCTCGAGACACGTGGCTTGAGTCATTTAGCCAGTGGCGTAGCTGCGAAGGGGCTAGCCGGGGCAGTGCCCCGCGGCCCCCAAGCTCAGAGGGTCCCTCGAATGAACCTGGGGGGCCCCCTGAACTTTTCATAGAAGTTACTCTCATTGTTACAATAAATAATAGAGGTTGCGACCTAAAAAAAAAGCTTGCTCTGTTCCATATACCTTCCTTTTTTCCTTTTTCTATTTGCCCCGGGGCCCGCGGTTACCTATCTACGCCACTGCATTTAGCTTAAACGAACTAGCCAGCGACGAATGAATATAAGGAATGAATGAAAATGAAATGAACTTATAGTGACTAGCTATCAGATCCTTAATTCTATATCCTAGAACTATTTGTAAGACGAATACTGGTGAACCTGGCAACAAAATCAGGTTCAATTCGACATAATCTGGGGTCACGGCTAAGACGAACCAAGAGAAGCCCAAGGGCAAGTCACTAAAAATGTACGGCTTGGCTGTTTCGTTACTTCCTTCAGAAACTAAATATTCTCATAACCTGAACGATGGTAGCGAAAAGGTACATACTTATTTCCTGAAATGTAGAAGTTAGGGTCGGTAGAAGGCTGTGTATTACAGAAGCTTGGTTCTACATGAGATCTGATATCTTTTTCACAGGGCAAACCGCTTATGTGGTCGTCTTGGCATTTTACACGAAATATTTTAGGTTAGATATTATATTATCGCATAATAAGTTATATATGACTGCCTTTCAGCCTATTGGGCTGCGAGAAGTGGTCCAAAATTGAGTCGTAAGATTTCATCACAGATTCAGACTCAAACATCGGCGAAGGTGAATAAAAGTTTGTTAAAATAGTTGTCTGTTGGAACACCACAAATATTGAATGAACACTGAATATGCATCGTAATCAGTTTTTCGTCATCTCATAGTGACTGATTACTGCAAGTGGTTTGACGTCAACATATCTTATGTCTGACGAGAATGTGAGACAAAAGTTTCTAATTACACAATTCAAAATATTTACTGTCATCGAGTAAGGATGGGTTATAAGAAAGAGGAAAAACAATGCAGACTTCAGAATAATATAGTACCTACATATAAAGAAAAGGTAATCAATTCATGGCATCTATTCGTCCTGTTATGACACTAATGTCCGTTTTCGCCTTCTTCGTTTCCATGTTTCCAACTTTATTTGGGGTCGGTGCAATATGTTCTGCTTTCATTTCTCCCTGCCACTCATCATACTGACATTCACACTCCCTTTTTGCTCACTTTTTTCACCCGGTCATATATAACCTAGTAGTCCACCCATCTTTTCATTGGTCTTCCTCTCCATCCATCTACAGTCATACTTAAGTATCTTTCACCATATCACCACTTACTAAAATGTGTATCCAAAATAAGTTAAGTGACATAAAACTTCGATTAGGGGACACCTAACTGCATTTTTTTTTAGGAATCTCCTTTTTTGTGGCATACGGACATGAGAGGCAAGAACAGTGGCACGTCTGGCAACACTAGTAGTTAGAGGTATGTTGATACTAACATGCTGGCAATTTATTCTTAAGGCCCGCCGTTTAAATCTATAAGGGGTATGTTTGGTGACCACTGCAACGACTTCCAAGGTCCCTGGATAATTTGAAACTTTCCTATTGAGAAGTTGAGTGAGACCCTGTGAAAAAGCCTTAATAAGATGTTTCGCAATATTTACTAACTGTCAGAATATTTATCTGTAACGAACTTGAAACGCGAACAATGGAGGTTTCTTCTCAAACAGTAGCTCTTCTTAATCTTCCCGCAAATACAAATAATTTGCGCTATGATACGAATCCGATAAAATCTATTTATGGTCACAAAATATTATAACCGCTCTTATAACTTACGGTATAAGGAACATTTTGAATTTGGTGCATCCAATTTGCAAATGTTATCGAAGAACAAAAAGGTACAGTTATTATTAGATAAAGTTGGGCTATATAACCAACAATTGATTCGTTCATTCAGAACATAAAGCATAACAAGATGGTGGGTGAGGCTAGCAGGCGGATCTCATTGGAAAACATCCTGAGTGAGAAGCAAGTGCACCATGTGGTGAAGCAGTGCGTGGGCGCGGACACGTGGCAGCTGCAGGCCTGTCACGTCAGAGCCGCAACCGACGGGCTCGCCGGCTTCCTGGGACAACACCTGAGGGCCACCCTGCAAGTGGCAGTGGATGGACATCGGAAGGACATACATCTCTTCATCAAATGCATCCCAATGAACAACGGCCCGAAGGCGGAGTTCATCGATTCAAATAACTATTTTAAGCGAGAAAAGTACATGTTCAAGTTGCTGGAAGAGATTCGGGATGAAAAAGGTATGTGTTGTTTACAGTCAAAGATACTTGACTAGAGTTAATAAAAAAGTATCAGGTCGATACCATTACAATTTTCTAATAAACAAAGGACGCTGTTACCGACATACACTTTGATAACAAGTAGATAAAATCGCACCAAAAGGATTCCTTTACGTTCCCTCAATAAATACAGGTAAACAATCATGTTCAAAACAAAACTCAAACAAAGGATTTGGTAGGTATGCCATTGGTACTATGTCTGTGATTTTAAAGGTTTTCCTTATCTTTGGTTTCAGATCCATACCCGTGGTGTCCAAAAGCTTACATCTACACGGACTCGATGATCGTGATGCCTGACTTGGCCGTAGAGGGGTATACTACCCGCCATTACACGGAGACCCTCGACCTTCCGCACATGATGCTGGGAGCAGCTACTCTCGCGCGCTTTCACGCAGCATTCACTAACTACGAGACCAGGCAGAGCATCATTAATAACAGTCCATACAACAGCAACGACGTATGTGGCAACTTGCTGAGCGAATCGACTTTCTGTGATTCTCCTTTCATGAGAGCCTGCGCCAAGGTGGCTGCTAACGTCCTCAAGGTATTCTCTACCAAGTCTTATAGTATGTTACCTAATTTGGAGGAAAAGCTAACGGAACAGTTCTTAGTGGGCTGTGAAGGAGTTAAAGAATGGGAAGGGACCCTCAATGTGCTGATCCACAAGGACTTGTGGGTGAACAACATGATGTTCAAGTACGAAGACAACGTCCCCACGAATGCTCTCATCTTGGACTTCCAGCTGCTGCGGTACGCTCCGCCCGCGTTCGATCTCATGTCGTTCGTTTACTTGACTACATCGAGGAGCTTCAGAGAAAAATATGAGAAACAAATCTGCGATAATTACTTCACGGTATTTTGTGCTAATTTAGATGAGGACTCTAAGCGGAGGATTAAAGATTTGGGTTACAACAGGGAGAACTTTTGGTTGTGGTGTGAGCGAGCTCGCATGTTCGGGTTGGTAGAGCCGGCTGCTATCCATCCGTTCATCCTGATGGACCCGAAGACGGCGCAAAAGACGTTCGACGACCCGGAGACGTACGACCGAGTGATCAACGAGGACCGCTCGGAGCCGGTGGTGCAGTACGCGAGCTCCTGCAGCGCCTACCGCGACCGACTGCTCGAAGTGTTCGAGGAGTTCGTCGACAGATACGTCATCAACCAACTGTGATTATACTGTGATACTAATCATGAATAGGCAATTCTCTTTTTGTTACTATAGGTTCATGGTATGGTTTTAAAATAAGTGTTTTTATTTGTTAATTCATTGTTGTTAACTCATGTAATCATTGCTTCATATAAAAATAAACAAATTTGTTTTTTCCACGTTTCTTAAATGAATATCATGAAGAAGTACCTTGAAAGCATACACAAACGGTGAATGGAAATCCTAACTAGATTTTAAAACTTGAATCTAAAACAAATGAAGACGTTAATTTATTATTATCTTCATTCAAGCCACTCAGCAGGCTATGTCTGAACTCCTGCGTTGAGGAGGAGGACGAAGTGTCGAGGAGTGTGGTGACTGGCGAGGGGTGATGCAAGGAGGCGCCATATGGCCGCGTCCATGTGTGCGCCCGGTATGGACTCGTCGACCGGCTGGCCAGGGCTGACTCCACATACTTACAACGGATATTTTTAAAATGCTACATTACTGGTCTATTTAAAAAAGCCCCAAAATTTGATTCCATTGAACATCATAGTGATGGGAGGCTACGTTAAGGCCTCATAAAGGTTCATGGACCGCTATACGTAAACGTAAAATATCTATAGATTTTCGTCCGTAACGAAATTGACAGACATGGTATTGTGCTAGTATGACCAGGTGCACAAGTCTATCAGACATCAGTATCCCAATTGCTACAATTCTTCTAGTTATGATGCTCTTTAGAAATTTCACAATCTCGACTAGGTAATGGTGCGCAGTCAACCCTGCGTATGACACAGTTAGCGCTCGCTATATGGACATGTCACGGTACTCGCCTCTCCTTATCGAGAGTGAAAAATAGCCTGTTTACGGCTAATGCAGTTTATTTGCGATCAATACGCCGAATCTTAGGTAACACTATGTGCTAATAACTATGAGAGTACTCATAGAGAAATCATGTTCATTCCGTAGCTTGATTTATGTATATTTATCAAAGAGATTTAAGATACAAATATGTTTAATGTTTTTGATATTTATAAACTCAAAACAACGTTGGAATGCGAGAATAACATAAGAGATAAAAAATTACATAATTATAATGATGTGTAGTCGGGTGTATCGTCATTGGCTGAAAACGTTATGCCACAGGCGTCCCTTTGTATTATACGTGCGACTTGTGTCATTCGAACTACGTGTAAGACAGTAGGACGTGAGTACTGCCAGTGTAAGGAGTCAGCAGGCTTGAAGGGCAGCGGGTGTAGCATCAGCCCGGCGTGACGCTGCACGGTGCCCGACACAATGAGCGCATTGTGTCATGCGATAGTACACGGCTTACTTTATTTGCACTATCTATACATTCATTCTGATGATGTTTACATTAAAGGTTTGCTTAAAATTATGCAACAACATTTTACTGGAGATTTCCACGAAGCTCCTATAAGTACTATTTTGATAGCTATTCACGAAACTCGCTTATTCGAATAAGAATTAATCAGCTAAGTCAATACGGTAGCCTCATGAAATAGAGGTCTTGATATCTGTTGTGCACTAATTACAGCCATTTCAAAAAATATATCCAGTTAGACGTACAAAATTGACGAAGAACCAGTATAGCTGGATACGCTCATACATACAATTACGACAAGACTTTCAGTATAATAAATGATCGATAAACACTCGTGTACAAAAAGTTTATAATTCTTGTTATTAAACAGTTAATTAGCAGCCAAAAGCCCGTGATTGTCGTAAGGTCAGACCCGCGGTTGCATCACACCGTAAATCTGTCGTCTGCGATACGCATCGCCATGCTTCTGTGACATTCGCGTGATTCAGAAATGTGGCAGGGCTGCGATCTTAAGGGATTAATTACCAACTGTTTTTATTTCATGTCTAATAATTATGTATAGGAAGAAGAACAATCAACGATATCTGCATTGAGAGCGCGGTCGATACTGATTCATTTGGTGCCTTGCTCGGTTTATCAGGAGTTTGTTTGAGATGATTTACAATTCGCATAAATTATAAGTTTATTTGAATTCACATTAGTAATTAAGACATCTATATATTTACAAAGGGTCCATTTGTGATATTTTTTCTTCATCTACTAATGTTTTGCAATTAGTTATTGCTAATGTTTGATAAGTGCAGTTTCCCACGAGTCGGCGGTGAGCAGCCCTGCCATTCACCCCCGGGAGTGGGACAAGGGCGGCGTGTCTCCCAATACGGCGCGTCAATGTCTCTCCTCTCTACTTCATGAGCTAATATGTTTTATAGCGATATGTTGACACTCGATATGTGCTTATTTCCACAGACAACGAACGTGTATTTAACAATATTTTTACTAATTAACTATTGCAAGACCAAGTTAAGGAAATGGAATCATGTTTTTGATAATGCGAAGTAACTAAATTCTTTTTGATTTAATAATTTTGATCTAATTTTTATTGATTAACCCTCTGCCACTCTGGGCAAATTAAACAAGATTTTGTGCGATCGAAGTATACGTATACGTAAGTAGTACCACTTGATAAAATTCCTTTACTTAACACTAACTTGAAAAATATTCAAATAATGACTAAGAAATTTTACTCAACAATTTTGTTATTGCAGGCAGACATGCGTGTACGCAGTATCGTGCACTGAGACATTTGCCGTATATGGGTCACTTTTAGTTTCGTTGTGAGGTCTAACAGGAAAAAAACTGATTTGCTAGAAATGCGAGCTGATGACGCTACACGCCTTGAACTCAATACAATTAATAGTGATGATGATGATGATGATGGCCTCCTAGCCGATTATCGGCCACGGCGGCTGTTCTCATATAAGGAGATCAGCCAGCTGCGCAGGACATATTATAGTGCACAAGCATTTGCGCAGATACAGGTGCACTCCCTATTCCCTCACTCTCATAACCCGATGGGACGGCAATCCGACACGACCGGTGAGAGATCAGGCGCAGGACCGACATTAACGTGCTCTCCGATGCACGGGTGTATCAATCACCAACTTCCAACTCCGGGCTGCTTTGTGAAAGTTTCTAAAACCCACAAAGCGATTTCGGCCC
>NWSH02000525.1:3172645-3184300 GCA_002382865.2 Heliothis virescens | reverse complement strand
CTGACTTAGCACAGCAGTGCTCAAGCCTCAAGCAAATAAATGCTATTAAAAAATGTTTTCTTCATTATGGTTTTCCTGTTGAGCTAAATTTGGTCCTGAGTTTAGGAGGAAAATCTAATTGACATTTAGCAATAGGTACTACGAAATATAAGTCAACATTTAAGTCATGATATAATCGTATTTGAGTTATTTTATCCTCTAAGGTAAATGTCAACCTATATTTGTATTAGTGTAAACAATTCGCATTGTATTTGTGACGTGTAAGATGATAACTACACACTTCTAGGTATTGGTAGTATCCATAGTGTTTTGATTGCCTACATCAATTTCCATATAGAATTCCATTATTATGTTGAATTATTGTGAATTACGCACACTGCTTGCACTCTACATTATGTTAGCTGGCATCATGTCAACAGCACGTTATGAATTGGCTTATCAGCCAAACTCTTCTTCATCCTCATCACTTGGTCCATCTCATTGATTAACAATAACACAACGGTGATTACACAGCAATCATTGTACAAAACACATCCATCTGTTATTTATTACTTACTTGCTTTCCGCCGCGGCTTCGCCGCGTGGAATTCGTTAAACGACACACAGCGCCATCTACAATCCATCCATCAAGCAAACAATATTTTTGTTTTCCCTCTGGATATCTATTTTTTTCGGGATAAAAAGTACCCTATTATTTAATCCGGACTTCTAACTTTACGTCTGCAAAATTTCAAAGCAATCGGTTCAGTAGTTACGGCGTGAAAGCGGAACAAACAAACAAACAAACAAACAAACAAACTCACTTTCCAATTTATAATATTAGTAAGGATTCTAGAACACTTAAAGTAATTTCACAGTAGGTTTTTGATAAAAAAAGAACCTCTAAATCACCTTCATATTATTGCATGCGCGAACGCATCTGCAGAGACCACATTATGTAGACAGTTGAATATTAACATTTCAAGTCCCATTGTTGTCCTAAGATGGAATTTTAAAACCATTGCAGGCCCTGCCGGGGAGAAAAGGCTTACTTTATGACGTCACTCAGCCAGCTAATCCTTGACACTAAAGTCTGAAACCTGTCCTTATGACTAATATATTTACGCCAACATTTATAAACCATCTGTCGTAGTGTGAGTGAGTATTGTGGACTGCGCGGGCGCATTGAACAAACATTCGATATTCTGTGAAAGAAAATTATGTAAAACGGTTGTTCTACTTGTGCTGCTTGTGTTTAATTAAATTTATTTTTTATTAAGTAGATATGTCACTTAAGGATGATTTTTGTGAATGATATGAAGTGACTGATACATTTATAGTTATTCGGCTCCTTGATGCTATAAATACGGACAATGGACAGTTTAGTGATTTAAAGCATTGGTGTTTTCATTTTTCCAAGTAAGTTAAATGTACCTTTCTGTTCTTATTGGCAGGGCAATTATGGTAGATGATCTGAAGCACTTCGAAGTGATGATGACGATGCTCGAAATGTTTCGTTTGGATTAATTATTTTATGAATTACGAATTTACTCCTTTCGTAGTTAGAAATGTTTAGAAATAACTCCTACCCTCAATTTATCTATGGTGGTTTATATCAAAAATTCCTTTTTCATGTTTCAGCTATTAGCTGTACCTCTTATTTTATTAAGCCTATTTATTTACCCAAAACAATTTTTAAGTACAATTCACATATGTACACCTTTAAGACCTTCTTGGGTACTTCAATATGCAACACAACTGATCCTGTTTCTTCTACGCCTTACATTCGTGTCCCACTTATATGTCCGAACAATACGAACCCTCGGAGCGTAGCCTGCGCAGGCGCAGCACTGGTCAGTTCGGTGTCGGACCGGCTGCGGCGCGACGTGCCGTGAAGGCTACCCACCTACCGAAGGCTTTTAGGGCAGTATAGGGTTCTATAACTGGCAGTAGTAGTAAAGTATGTTAGTATTCGAACGATTTAACTTCTTGATATATCCTTCCATCATCAGAACTCTTCGAGAAAAAAGCTTTCGATTATTTAATGTAGGAGAGATTTCATTTATACCAAAGAGCATTTGAACATCTCGTAACGCGTTTATCTTGTTATAGACAACAAAGTACTACTCTATGCGGTAGGTAATGGCTATTGGTAGGACGGTCGGTTGGGAAAAGGGACGGGCACCGCGGTATTTAAGGATGGGCGCTAAGCAGAACGGGTCTTTACTTATGCAACGGTATCATTTCGAAATACAAACCACAAGTTATCAATACCATTACTCGCATCATGTTCTTCCAATGTAAAAAGGACATTCCTTTTCATTTCTAATTGTTTTCTCTAAGTATTATAATTTGTTCTTGTTTTCCCACAGTAGAGACATACTAGCAATTATAATGTTTATATGATAAACACCTTGCGTCCCTTAACGTTAGTTTCCCACTAGAAAGTATGGTAAAGTCAGATGTGCGTCGTGTTTTGAGAAACAAGCGGCGCGGGCGCAGGCGTCGGGTTGCGTCCGCCAAAACATGCCACTCTGCGAGCTTCTCGGAACACAGACGATGTGGCTGCAGATCGCTGTTATTCAATAATTAAGTCACGTCATCATTTGGAAACATTTTTTCTGCATACCTGAGAGTATGAAGAGCATAGGGCTAATTAATAAAACTCTAAAGAACTATGGTGTTTCAAACCAAGTATAGATAAAACATTAAAGAAAGGAAGGTAGCTACGGGTAATACTGTAACACCCATCACATCGCATATGAATTATGGAATGTCACGCTTAGGATACACAGAAGCAGAAATTAATTCTCAGCATGTATCGGTACTCCGTTAGGCATAAATACCTATTTAATTCAAGTAAGTGTAGGCATGCAGGACTGCAGTCCCTGCCTAGCAATACCTGGTCCTTGCTAGAAGTTTGACTAGACTACAACTATTTTGGCTAATTCATAACTATAGGTACAAACATATTAAATGCAATTTCTTCTTTAATTTTTTTTGCTTCTTTGACTTCTGAAACTTCATCCTCATCATCATCTATTGCTATGTACAAAATGAGTCCAAAGTTCACACAGTTTCCACGTCCTAGCATAGTAACGTCTTTCAACTGACCCTCGGCAGTGTCATGGCTTGCTGTTTGGGTTAAATTAACTCATAACTCTAAACCGATTGTGGGCGGAACTAAACACTTATAAGGCATTTAGCGCACCATATTAGGTGAAGTAAAAAAATAAGCTCTTATTTACTGATTCTACAAATAACTCCACTTCTTTGGGAAACGTGTGAAGTATTGATATTAGACTTCATGTGGTTGAGATAAGGTATATTTAGTTTGCTGTAATCCCTTTTTGTGAAATGATTACCTATAGCATTTGTTTTGATAGTGTTTGTATTCCATTCTATTTCGCAAAGTCAAGGACTCGTGATCTGACTTGCGATTATATGTTGCATAAAATACATAATTTCTGGTGTTATCACAAAAATACTTGATGAGAATTTCCCGCCTTTTGAAATCGTCCTTACATCCATATCGTGTATAATGGTTTTAATATTTTCTCCGTTCACAAAAACATGATAAAAAATAGTATACTAATAGACAGTGTAACAAGAGCAGACGATGGCATATTATTGACATCTCAATGATATTTGTGTCACTGGATGCTGTACTCACGATTGTGGTGGATGCACGCGACCTTCTGTTCCTACAAAACACATAACTATTGACAACGATGAGAGAATAGCTTCCAATTAATGATATTTTCGCCTTAATTGAGATATTCTCAATAAATAAGGCGAAAACATTTGTTTTGAGTAGTTTCAAGTTTGTATCTATAAAAGCGAAAACACTAAGAATCTCTTATACAATTTTGGTAATGTTTCTAATGTCAACGGCCATCCTCAAAAAATCCATTCATATTGCTAAACCTTGCATTAACATTTTCTCTTATCGACATACATCCAAGTATTCTAATTCAAACACAGACCTCGCACATCCCACCCATATTTTTGCTAGAACAGCAACATGGCCTGTACCAACAGATGCTATTGGTCGCGTCCCACGGTCGGCCAAACCAGTTCGGCGCAGGACCTAGCCCGCTAGCCATACACTCGTATAGCCATATAGTACGTACAGAAACGACTTGCAGCAGGTGATAGGGGATGCGCTGGTTTGAACTTATAGAAAAGTTATAGTTGCTATAGCAATAAAATTGAATAGATCTACTCGCTTTAGGATGAATCTATACTTTGAAATTGCGTTCAATTTTTTTGCTTCTTTTTAAATCCAAAGATCATTCCTTTAGATGACTTTCAATTCTGGTACGAAATAGTCACTTAAAGATGAAATCAGGAAAATATTAGCATAGACAAATATAGCAGTGACTTATTTAGCCACTGCAAATCTCCTAATGTTCACACTTACCCACATAATGTGTTATAAGGAGCTATCCATTATCACTTGACAATTGATCGAGACTGATCGATCAGTCAGGTGGACGCTGGTGGGCGGGTGAATCAACCGCAGGCTGTTTGTTTGTTACAATACCGTTTTCGAGGTCAGTAAGTGTTGTTTTAACTGAGGTACTCTTGTTTCCTTATTTTCACCTGAATTGGAATTTGATTTATAACAAGGAACTTCGTTCTGAAGTTCAATCTTTGTTCGTTTCGTTCGATCTGGTAAATTCTATGTTAGTCGTAATTGTGTAAAAGAAAGCTTCATTATTACACACTGTTGGTTAATTTATTGCTATAAAACTATCAACTATAACTAGGAAGTACGATGCTAAGCGGTAATCTTCCAGGCTTTAATATGTAGCTATTTGAGAGTTACCCAGCAATCTCTAAATATTATTTACAATGCAATCCCAGAACCTATTCCTAGTCTAGATAATCTTCTAATTCAGCAATCCGAGGTACTTATTCAATAAAGCTAGACACTCAAACAGTCTAAAATAAATAAAGCCAAGGAAAAGGAAACGATCGTACCTTAGTTTGCAGACGAAGCTAAGACTGATCTCATGTTAGCCGGCGGTGACGTCATCGGAAGTATGTAACTTTTTATTGCATGTTATTGTAGAGCTAACACGGTGGGTGGTGCATAAATTGAACGATTTAAGGAATTATTGTTTTTGAAGTTAACTGGTTTAGAGGATAGAAGGCCACGGCTAATTCAGGAGCTGTTCATGCATTTGCTAGAAATTTTATTGCACAATCGTTTACATAGGAATCATCCTTTTCATTTCCAATTATCAAATAACTTCCTCAATCCTCCATGTCACGTCTTTATTTCTTTTGATATGTTTCATTGTCAAATGTTTTTTTATTTGGCACTAATGCCCAATTTTTTAACACATTCTGTGGTGCTGAACAGAATTTTAATGGAAATGAGCTTTTATATGTAAATACTATTGTCTGCCAAATCAAAGTTACCTGGTATGTTAATAGAGATTCATTTAGTGCTAATTGTATAATGATTAATAACATTACTGTTAATACCAGTGTTTTCACAAATTACAGACCTATTTATTTACCTTGATTTAGTAGTCACGTCGATTCTAACTCTTATTAAAACTGATTATCATTGAAAAAACTACACAACAGTTTTTTTGCAAATCGAAAAACAAACAAAAATTTAAGTAAATCTGAGCTTGTTACCAATTCGCTGGTGACGTCACCGGCGCAGACGCATCCTCTGCAACTCTTAGCTGTGACAAGGTCAGGCTAATGCCAATATGAACATTAGTGTATATGTCATCATTGTGTCTACGATCTGACAGGATTGAGTTGTAAATTACAATTTATTTGACGACTTTATTGCGGACACTTATTTAATTGGGGTTCCTGAATTTGTTTAAACAAGTGTTGTTGGTGTGTCTACAGTGAGGAATCCGATTCGTTCTATACTTATGTATTAAAATTGTGTGATCTGTGGTCTTTCTTGCTAATCAGTCGATAGGTTGGACATAGTCATCAGATAGCTAGTCTCAGTCGTCATCAAATGTAACAAAGTCGTCAGGCCACTTGCATCTTCTAAAGAAGTAAGGATCAAAGTAAATAGATCTTCCACATCCTACTTATTTATTCTTAGAGCAAATGACATTACATTATAGACTCGATGGGGTGGTCCGTCACGATTAAGATTCGGATATATCACTTGCAAAACATTTGATATGCGCATAAACGATGTCCTACAAAGTATTACTAACCACTTGGCTAGGCCTTTTGTATACAAATTGTGTGATACGAACGTTGGAGTGTGGCCAGTACAGGCCATTGTGTGAACGCCATAACAAACAGTTGGTAGAAAGAAACCGCCATTTTTGTTGACACCATAGTTTAATAATAGACTCTAGATATGGTTAAAGCTATTTATAAACCTAGGGTATATTGTAATCATATTATTAGTCCATAACAATAAATAATGGCTTTTTTTCCTGAGACTTCATCATTACGTGCAAACCAATGCTCTTATTACTATTTCTGACGTAGTGTAACATATTAGGACGGAGACTAGTATCGCGTGCATGCTAATGACTACTGTCCACTAGACCTGATAGGTTATCTTATCACGAGCGGTAATTTCAATTATAAACATTAGACATTAAACATAAACAGACTCGTGCCCTTTCTGAACTTTACCTATAGCTACGTTATCGAAACGTTTAGTTGCCGCCGTCAAAATTACTGCATCTCTAATTATATGCATACCCACAACTGCATCGTTTTCCTGTGACATTAAGATGGAACACTAAAGTTTGTAAACAAAACTTAGACTGTGCAAATGTCATGCTAAATCCGCATGGCCTTGAATCTTATGTATGCGAGACATCAACTTGAATAAATTAGACTAGACTTTCGCTTGGGCGTTTGCCCGGTTTGAGGAAATTGTCACTTTCTTGTGCAGTCTTGAATAATTATTTCGTTTGTTGTGCGGGGTGGCTGTTGTAAGCTACAAAAGCACCGCTGTCCATAGACATTAAGTTTCGTTTAAAAATTCTTACAATTGAAAGATGTTAGTGGGAAGTCTTTTAATATTCTAGAGTCCTGCCAACCAAACAGTTTTGTTCTAAAAGTTAATAGGTTCTAATTGTTTTGTAGTCAATTCTTGTTCTTCTTCCTCGTGGTTCTCTCACTAATGAGGATCAGGACCACAAATTACATCATTCCTGCCCCGAAAATCTTCTTAGCTTTATCTGACCAACTGACTGGTACGTGTCCCCTCGGTCATTTGCCCTTTACTTGACCGACCGCTTTAAAAATAGTACAGACATAATGTGTCCGAAGACGCTGAAGGTTTATCTTACTCTAGTGTAGGTACCCTATAAAACAGTGGTCGTTTTGTTTTATGGCAAACTTGTTGTTTTTTATAAACCACAGTATCCTGCTAAAGCCTCCTTCAATACAGATGATAACTGACTTTCACTCTCACGCTCATCTATTCCATCCACGTATGCATCTGCATTCCCATGCAGGGCGCGTGTTTCATGCATCTGACAGTTCCGAGCAAACGGCGCCGTGCCGGATGTCAGGTCACCGTGAACAAGGTGACGTTCTCACGGCTTGAGGTCCATAGCGATGAGCAGTTTCTTTTGTACCTCACGTCTCGAATGGATCCCATCGACCTAGATTCCACCATTTCTAGTAAAAAATCATCGGTGATAAATGTAGTAGATCCTGTTATAGCACGAGCCATCACTAATGGCTTCCAATCGAAGCTTGTTTTTAGATGACTTTGTGGAATAACACGTTTGACATTCATTTGTTATTAATTTCTTTATAGCAAAAAGTTTAATCCTCGTCCAATAATCACAAATGTCGAGAACCTGTTCGTTTATTTTAGTATTAGTCCGCGGCATGTTAATGTCGTTCGCTTGTCTATTATGTCACCGTGTTACTCGTGATTGTAGGCATCGAGTAAACAGGCTACAGATGAGGCTTGGTGCTTGGGACATTCAGGTTTGCGTTTGTCGAATATTTTTGTCAAATGTTAGTCTACCTGAATTATAATTTGGTTACAGTGAACAATATCATATTGATCTATCTGCTAGATTCTAATACATCTGGTTGCTGTTTTTAGGGTAAAATAAATTGCTAGATTAATACAAATACGTCTAATGAAGATAATACAGAGTTCTAATAAATACTTGACAAAAATATTGACGTCCTCAAAGATTCGATAGCCGCGTAGGCATTAAACTTATTCCTGGTCTACTCGATGCGCGTGAGTCACGGTCAGGTTGCGCAGGCGCCGCTGACCGGTCGTGCCTTACCTGAATCTCGTGACCTTAGGAGCGGCCCTTGCGACAATGCCTAACTGAGCCCTTTATTTTAAAATGAATTCAAAGGGTTCCAAGGATTTGCTGAGAAAGGAACGTGCCACAGTGTTACATGTAAAAATATATGTTTTTAAATAAACTTATTTATCAGCTAACTAATAGTTCTGTCATTCAGGTGACATCATTTCGTTGAGTTATTTTTTCTCGATTGTGTTAGAAATAGGTATGACCGCATGACCGAATGCAATCGCTGTTTTAAATCCTACAGGTAAAAACTTAGTGTCCTTATAATTTTTTCTCATAATTTCGGTCATAATTTTCCTGTTTCTATAAAAAATATATAAAGATCTGAATTAAAAGCCTCCTTTTTGGGAAGTCGGTAACAAAATTAAATAAAACATCTAAGCAAGTATTGCATTCCCCTTCTCATAGTTGGTGTATGCGCGTGAGTCACTAGCAGGTTCAGGCTGCCCTCCCCGAGTCCTGTGACCTCCGCGCCGTGCCTTACTGCCCAACTATACAGAAATTATTTGATGCACCTGCATTATAACTTACTTAGTGAATAACTCGAAGTAGTTGTATTTTACTTACTTCTTGCCAGGAAAGCCGATCGTGTATGTATGTATTAGACAAGTCTTAGCCTTATGTAGAGGTATATAATTTATTAGTAAGATTTTGTGTAATTGTCTCGTGTGTCGTCTCTGTCCAGCTAACTGGAACACATCTATCACTCACCATCACCTTAAACCCATTACAGTAATGGTTGTAGTTGCCACACCGCACTAGTCCAGCCCCGCGCCCCTGCTCGTTTATCACAAACCATTAGTTCGGCAGTCGGGTCAATCAGTCGACAGCAGCCGGCCATTAGGTGACATCATTGAGGTACTGGTTCTTTTCGACTGCTAGATGGAATAATTCTGGAATATTCCATAAATTGTGAATGAAGGAAGCGATCCAGAGACACAGTAACTCGGGCGTGGAATGTACCGTGCGATGTATGCAGCCGGTTTATTTAGTCATGCATCTCTCGCAGCTGCCCACTGTAATTTCACGGAATGATTAAAGTATTACATGAACATGATACTCCCATGAACTGTAATTGTCTCGAGAATATTTCTTGGTAATGCGGTTTAAATCACAATTTGGCTGAAGTTTGAATTCATTTCGCAAGACCCGTTTGAATAAATTCTGACTCTAGTTGAATGTAAGTGAAATTACCGGGAAGACAATAAAAAAAAACTTATATTTTTTATTTTAAATTGTTGATAACTAGCTAATTAATTGTGAACGACCTCAGAATGTAGGACACGCGCCTAAAAATGAAATAAAAAATACTCCAATACTACTTATTCTTGTTTTTGTCGAGATAAAGTTATGTCTCCTTATAAGATGCTGTAAGGGGGGCAAGGGCGCCGGGGTGGCGACTGACTGCCGTATAAGGCCGGACCTTTGGCCCATTGGCCATATGGTGCGAGGATCGAGGCTGATTGACAGATGGCTCACGACAAATGGCTCAGTGTTAGTTATGGTCCAAACATGTAACGTGCCAATGGACATGTACGCGCTAATGTAAATGATCTGCTGATCTAAAAAAACTGGGTTTGTTTTTAAACTAGTTGCCTTATATGTAATCCTTACTGCGAATATACTGTGATCGTTGTGGACTAAGATAGATGCTTATCCACGCGCCAAGACCTCGCTTTGTGAAACCTTCGTGAATCCTATTTAACTGACGAACAAACCCTTGAACTACCCATAATGTATTGATGCACATGACACGGTAGTACGCAAGTAGTCCATAAATCCGGCAATGAGTTGGTGTCGCAGCCGGCTGCCACTAATTGCCAGCCCAAGGTCTGTCAATTGCAGCGCATCACCGCAGCACGCGTGACACTGCGCAGATTTCATACAACTTCATTTAGCGATCACTTACGCGTTAATTGATGATCATCAACTCGGCTACAGATAGCTCCATATACTTGAGGAGATGTGTCTGTTATATGTGTGTTCTGTAGTATAAATGATGTTGTAAAAAGCTTTTACTACTGAACCCTCCCTCATTTCACCCAACTCATAGCAGAAGGAAGCAAGGTAAGTCTAAAAATTAATCCAAAGTGTAGTTCTGATTTTTAAATTCTATTAGAAGATGTAATCAAAGTCGTTGAAGCGTTATTACGTGTCGCAGATCAAGTGGAGGAGCCGCGAGCAATTGTGAACGATATTGTTTAATTAGGTGTCACTGTCTTGTCATCACTGTTATTGAATTCTCACTCCGGTAACGTAACGCCAATTCTCTTTACATTCATTATTTTGGGATTCTGAAATCTAATAGGTATCTATTGTCGTTCTTTGTTTGACAATATTACCTTTACCTTGCTACGTTTATTTTGATTTACTACATTGGGCTCCACGTTCGTAATTATCATTTTTAGTTATTTAGTGGTATAACTTAATTCATCCAGATCCCAGCAGAGATTTTCATTTTCATTAGCGATTAAATTGATACTTAATATATCTTTGATGGTTGAGGTTGCTGGGATTGGTTTCAACATTTGGGTGCATCTAGGATTTCTGAATAGAATGTCATCATTAAAATCACGAAGTACTACCAGTTTTGGTATAAATATCAATAGGTTAGCTGATCTGAAAACGATAGGGCTCGGGCCTTGGGCTCGGAGAATGTTCAGTTTCTGCTTTGTGTGTATCTTCCGAGACAATATTATGTAACTATTTATTGAAGAAACAATTAAAGATGTCGATATTTACATTTCTTACTTTAACTAAAACTATTCTATTATATACAGCTTAAATCTAATACAGCGCATCAAAAAATTGGTCCTCATCACTGTCACTTGGTAATGTACCCAAAAGGCTGGCAGCATTGCCACGTTGAATGGCAATGCTTAACCGCTGTGCGAAATGAAAACCAGCCCTTGGGTCACGGGAAGTGTCAACCAGACGCTTGGATATATCCTTCGCAAGAAGGTGAGCACTCGGACCCCACGGTCCGAGAGTTTCAACCCCAAACGGCTCAAACATGTAGTTGCCAATAAGACTACTATATTTGCGCCGCTTGAGGTTCTCTGCTTGTGCAGCGGCAGAGCCAGCACAACACGCAGTTCCGGGAAGGTGGGATGGCGCAAGAGTGTCGACGCAGGTCGCGTCCCACACTAAAGTCCTACCCAACTTCCACGGAAATAGCGACATGCCGTCTGGTCTCTTGCCATCGTCACGTGCCAAGCCGTTTGGTTCAAGTACGGCTGGCACGCCGACGGTAACAAGAGCGCGACGGATCACGTCGTTAATGTTCGCATGCCGTGGTATGCGGCCCGCACTGCGGCTGCACGACAGGCCGTGGTGACCGAGGCTGTTGACAGCTTCCCCGCAGTGGCAGCGATGA
>NWSH02000525.1:3139170-3170089 GCA_002382865.2 Heliothis virescens | reverse complement strand
AAACGGCTCAAACATGTAGTTGCCAATAAGACTACTATATTTGCGCCGCTTGAGGTTCTCTGCTTGTGCAGCGGCAGAGCCAGCACAACACGCAGTTCCGGGAAGGTGGGATGGCGCAAGAGTGTCGACGCAGGTCGCGTCCCACACTAAAGTCCTACCCAACTTCCACGGAAATAGCGACATGCCGTCTGGTCTCTTGCCATCGTCACGTGCCAAGCCGTTTGGTTCAAGTACGGCTGGCACGCCGACGGTAACAAGAGCGCGACGGATCACGTCGTTAATGTTCGCATGCCGTGGTATGCGGCCCGCACTGCGGCTGCACGACAGGCCGTGGTGACCGAGGCTGTTGACAGCTTCCCCGCAGTGGCAGCGATGAGGAGAGCAGCATGGAGCACCCAGACGGAGGCAAACAGCGAGTCTGAAAGTGGTGTCATCAAACATGGTGCCTATGTTTGACGACGGGAGTGCGAAAAGCCAAAGACCCGACTCCCATTCACCCACAGCCAGTAGGCGCGCTCGCTCCGCAGAAGTAATTGACGTATCAATTAAACTTTTCCGTATTACTCTGCAGAGCGGCTCATCCCACTGTCTTTGGGAGGAGGGGTTGACGGGCAGGTCGGTGTTCGGGCATGCGACTTTCCAGGCATTTATAGCGTCAACCATGCATGGCACCTCAAAATTGACCAGTGTGGTGGGTAATATTTTCCTGATCAATTTTTCCGTGCCATGGACGGAGGAAATAAAAGCCGGTAAACTAATACTGGAAATTTTGCGGACAATATTATTATGTTTTTCCTTTTCAAACTACATACATATTTCTTTTGAAACTACTGATACCATACCATCAACAATATTAGAAATGTGATTTGAGCAGTAAATTCAACTTGCCCATAGCCAAGCGCTACGATGTGTCCTTTAATTGTTAAGATGAGCCTGTCCTACGATGTTGTTAAGATGAGCTGCATTCCACGGCAATACCGTTTGATTTGCATAAATATCTTGTATTTATTCATTTATTGCAGTGAATGCATATTGCTTGTTATGATCAGGGTCTTTCATTCTGTGTGAACAGTTGAAGGTAGGAGTGGTTCACCTCAGAGCACTCATAGTAATATCATTGACAGTAATGTTGTTTGTTGCAGAATGTCTGAAGGCGACGTGTCTTTGATCCGCGACGAGGATCTGCTGCGACGCATGGTGAGACATTGCTTAATGGATATCTATCTTATAATATAGGGTTAGGCAGGTTTGACAATAATCTACTTTCCCACAGTGACGTAAGTAAGATCTGAATTTAAATTCACTACAGTATTCTGCGCGCAAATCAAATGCGCAAGAGCAGGCGCGCGCCTGACGGAAATCACGAGCAATGTTTATCAACACACACGAACACTGTAATGTGCAACAAAAACGAAAGGATAAATAACAAATTATTCACATTTGTCGCGGATTACGTACAAACACTCGGATTTAAATAACAATTGTTATTTTCTTTTTTCATATTGAAATAAGAGGAGTACCCAGTATCCTGTTCTTTTAGTAAATAAAAGAATTACTTGTGTCATCTTTCCAAAGTATCAACACTATCAATCAATTTAACTTGTGTTTTGCTAAACGGATACCTTTTCAAAATTCCAGTGGCAGCAGACGGAAGATTTCTCTCGCAAGAAAGAGATTCGCGCGCAC
Organism: Heliothis virescens; assembly: GCA_002382865.2. Taxonomy (NCBI): domain Eukaryota; kingdom Metazoa; phylum Arthropoda; class Insecta; order Lepidoptera; family Noctuidae; genus Heliothis; species Heliothis virescens. The sequence continues at coordinate 3,168,403 of NWSH02000525.1, read as the reverse complement.
ATGTACCGGCTGCGAGAGGAGCGCCTGCGCAACCTGTACTCGCCCGAACCTCCCAGAGAGGGGAAAGGTAACTCAACTTGCCTTATCTCCGCCAGTAGCAGTTAGGAGGGGAGGAGGGGAATGAAGTGGGAGACGTAGTTGTTGTAGCTATAGTACACTGAAAATTAATAGTAGTCAAGCTTATGATTTCTTAGAATAGGGAACATTGTGGAAATTGTAGATTGAAGTTCACCATCTGAACAATACTATCTTACATAAATTTCTTTGGCGTTATGTAAGTACATACGTGTGGGTACTTAAACAAGTTTTTAAGTATATGTAGATGCTTATTTATAGACTTGCAGTAGGCATTTGTTAGTGGCTTAGTCCTGGTTTCTTATGCTAAGCTAAAGAGATTTTTTCCCAGGAATAAGATATAAATAATTTCAAATTGTCCCAGTATGTCTTAGAATATCTGAAGTGTCCGCGTTAAGACCACAAGTCAGCGTAGTTGTGCCCGAATTCAACAGGTAGTGAGTTCAGTGCTGCGCAAGGCCACGTGAAGTCGTTCGCGGACCAGAGCTTCCAGTCCATGAAGAGCAAGGAGGTCCGCGACGCTGGCTCTCCACCCAAGGAGTTCACGTACCGCGGCCAAGGTGCCTGCACTATACACCCATAATGTAACCTTAACCGAACTAACGCTTATTAATCGGTAACGGTACATACTAATCTTAATGAAAGACTAACTAATGCTGCTCTCTTTACAGATCTGAAAGCGCTGTCGAACGCAGGCTGGAATGTGGAGTCGGAGAACAAGACCACCGACGATGGTCACACGCACGTCAAGTCTGTCCACGCCAACATCGAAGGCAGATACGATGTAGATGGCGGCAAGGGACAATTTGCTGCCGTTGATCATCATAAGGAAGCCGTCACCGAGTACCACGACGATAACAGTAGCTTGAAACGTAACGAGACCTCGTCAAACACAGCGGCTCGCGAACACGTCGTACGTAAAACTGACGATGGAACGCAGGTATCGTCTACCACCAGCTCCTCGACTTCTTCGTCCAAGTTCCAGCAGACGTCTTCAACGCGACATGAAACAGTGCCATATTTGACTAACGATGACTATGACCTACGAAGTTATGATACTAACCGCAATGAGGATGCTTCCTCTATAACAAGAAGACAGATTTCGAAAACTAATGACTACGAACAAAACTTAAGAAACAATGACTATGAACCGAATTTGAGAAAGAATGACTACCAACAAAATATAACACGAAGTGACTACGAACAAAATGTAAAGAAGAATGAGTATGAACATATTGTGAGGAAAAATGACTACGAACAGAATTTGACTAGAAATGATTATGAGACTGGCGAGCTCGTGTCTAGGAAAGTGGACTACCCTGATGACAACACCAGGGTAATTGTAGAGACGCGGTGCTTACCTGACGGAACTCGGGTTACGAGTACCAAGAGAGAATTTCGAGCTCCAGTACAAAGTACTCGCTCCGAACATTCTTACCAGACAAGGGAAAATAAGTCCTACTCTACCCAACAGCGAACTGATGCAAAGGAATCCTCCAAAATTATACGACACGTTGTTGATAACCGCGCCACTGACATCGTTGATTCCCAGAGAAACGTTGATGATTATGATTTCAAAAGACAAATTGCTGAATACACCACAAAAGACAATGAAGATTATTCAGATGTGCAGCGCTATGAAACTAAACTGAACAAGAAAAATATTGATCATTCTAAGGTGGATGACGACTATTCGAAAACCACTCGCCACGTGACTAGAGTCAATAAAGTAATTGAATCTGCTGATAAAGATGACTACGTGAAAACGCATCAGTATACAAAACAGACCCGTAACCAACAATATGAAATTAATGATGTTAGTAAGCAAACAGTTCCGCATGAGAATCGCCCTGAATCAATCCCGCCGTGTGATAAACCCCAAATTACACCGCAAAATGATCGACCCGAATCTTATAAACCACGTCACGATGTTCCTGACACGTTATCACCAGCGGGAAACCGCCATGACACGCCTTCAAACAATCGTCATGATGTAACAGCTCCGCGCGATAATTATCGAGAGCCTGTAAAGCCTCGTGATGACCAGCCGGTACAGGTGAAAGATTACGTCCAACACCAAACCAGGGACACAGAGGAGAGAATACATCACGTCACGAGAGATCAAAAAATTGAAGAAACTGTCGAAAGAAAGACAAGCTCTGATCATTACCAAACAACATATCAAACAGATTTTCCTCAAAAAAAAATCAGCAATGACTGGAGCCCATCACACCAGGCGTGGGCTAGCACACTTCGTGCGGATACACCTACCACGACGCGACCTTCAACCAGGGCTTCATCTCCTGGCAGTAGGACCTTTAAGTCCAGCTCATCTTCGCTTAGAAGCAGTGTTAGCCCTGATAAAATATCCAGGAAGCCATCAAGCAGGGGTGGCAGTCCAAATAAAATTGATAGATATTCGCCAACCCGTACAGTGACCGATAAAAACTCTACCACACATTCCACCCATAGTGTCACCGAAGTTAAAACGCATAAATATACCAGTTCTGATGATAAAAGACCTCCAACCGGTCGTTCTCCAACTAGACCGGGTTATAGCCCTGAGAGAAAACCACAAGACTCTCGCTACAGACCCAGCGTAAGTCCTGAAAAAAGACCACAAGAACTTCCATTAAGGCCTAGTGCTAGCCCAGAAAGGAAACCAACACAGAGAGGTTCCCCTACAGAGAAACACCTTTCTCCTACTCGCCAAACAGGTAGTCGGGACTCGCCAATAGGATCACGAGCAAGTCCAGAGAGAAAACCCACTGAGCACCCTTCTCCTAGTTCAAACTTTCCGCGGTCGACTCCTGAAAGGAGCATTTATAATTTACCTAAGGACATTGCAAGGAAACCAGATCTGAGTCCTGATAGAAAACCGGTACATGGAAAGCCTAAAGATGGTCATTCAAGTCCAACAAACGAGTTGCCTCGTACCACCTCTCCTCCTCGAAAGCCTCACCCTGCTGGTAGCACCAACAGAGTTGGCACAAGTCCAGACCGAAAGCCTAGTTATCATCCAACTGGTCCTGCGCCAAAAAATCCTAATGACATTGCTGAAAAACAGCCTAAGGATGCCTCAAGAACAAGTGTGAGTCCTGATAGAAAACCTGGATATATGAAACCAACTTCTGCGAGCAAACCGTCAGATAACCTCAAGTCTCCCACAAAGCATGCACCATCGCAAAGCCCTGAGCGCATGCCTATGGAGAAAACTACAAAGAAAATACAAGAAGATCACTACAAGTTCATCGACGAGGAAACAATAATGTACACTCGTAAGGATAATACCGACACAAATAAAACTAAACCAAAATTACCGTCTGAACAGAAAGATCATTCACCGTCAAGGAAGAGTCCCAGTAAAGATACTCCTGATTTCTGCAACACTGAATTGTCAAGAAAGAGATCACCTTCTCCGAAGGATCATGTTAAATTTATTGACCAAAAAGATCGGGTAGATATTACGCAGCTCAAAACTACTGAGATAACCGAGGAAACAACATCAAAATATCGTTCTTCGAGGGAAAAAGATACACCTACTGATAAAATTTCTCAAAGGGAGCCGTCGCCGGTTAATTATGGAACTTACGACAAAAAGAAACCCTACGTTTATGATGTCACCGAAGTTACTACAACAGTTAGAGAAAGTACGGATATAAAGGACGATTCGCAACCACGTCGTCAAAAATCTCCAAATAAAACATCTGGACAGCCAACATCTCCCGTAAAGAAGTCCCCACGAGACAGCGTATCCCCTGCCAAATCACCCTCAAAAGATTCCAAACACCAACACACTACTGACTTTATTACAACCGAGATAACTAGAGAAGAGATAAATAAAAAAACTATTGAAGAACGTCCACGAAAACTGGTTACCCCATCCTCTAGCCCCACCAGAAAACCGAAACCTACCGACACTGAGCCGTCGACTGGTCAAAGCTCCCCTACTACTTCTGTAAGTGGTTTTGTATACATTAGTTCACCACGAACTGAAAAGCCCATTGTCACCGACTTAGACGATCAGGAATATTATTCCGAAATACACTCCACCGACGAAACTATTACTACTACCACCAAAAGACCGGAAAGTCTAGGAGTGAATAGACCTCAATCTCCTTCTAAGATTCCTTGTAGATCGCCGTCGCCAGATAAACGCGCCTCTCCTTCAAAGGATAGTTTACCACGAAAAAGTTCTTTGAAGAAACCCTCAACAGAGGTAACTCAAGCTTCTCCAATTGAAAAACCGCCATCGAGTTTTCGTGTATCACCAACAGAGGAACCAAAAGAATTCCCTGAGCACAAAGTCATAAAAAAAGATAGACCGGAAGGCCCTGAATCTGATACAATCGTAGGTAAAATAAAACCACCATTAGAACGTAGAGAGACATATGAGGACCGGTGCCGTAAAATTCTTGGAATGATGGATGATACGATTACATCTGAAACTATTAAAAAAACTACTCATTTAGAAGAACCAAAAACCAACCTGAGCTCTCCTAGTGTCTCCCCTTGTCGCAGTCCTGTTCCAAGAGAGACTCCATTTGAATATCCAATGGTAAAGAAAACGACGCAGACTAAAGACGATGTAACCGATTTCATAGTGCGTGAGCAAGAAAATATTCTAAAAACCAGCACTGTAATTCATGATGATTCCTCTATTGATAAAAAGCCTAAAGCACCTCGGGAGAACTCACCAGTAAAGCCCAAAGATGTGACAGATAAAACTATGTCAAAACACGAAAGAACAACTGAGGATAAATTAGATATAAAGAAAACTGTCACCGATAGCTATCCTTCGCCGAGACAAAGTCCTGAGAGGAAACCATCGTATCAAAAGCCAAAAGACATTCAGAAACTGTATGATGATGATAGTCCGATATCACCTGGAGGTGTAGAACAACCTTCTAAAGATTTCAACAAACCTCAATCAAATCCATTTAAACCGCATTCAACAGGTGCCTCTCCAAGATCTAGCATAAGCCCTGAAAGAAAACCAGGATATAGACCAACTGAGAAAAAGGATGAAAGTAAATATCCTGAGAAATCTACTCCAGCAACACCGGGCTATATGAAAACGACTTCAGCTATTTCATCTAAATATGATACTAAGATTGAAGAGAACGAATCAATAAGGATCAAAACAACAACTGAAAGAAAAACCACACGATCTTCAGAGTCTCCAACAAGAAAAACTCCAGCTGATAAATCTTTTGGTCCAGAACTTTCTGATAGAAGTCCTCAGAGAAAACCAAGCACTGATGAAAAACCTACTGATACGTATCCAAGAGAAGTGTCTCCATCTAGACCAAGTTACAATAAAACCACAACTTCAATGATAGTTGAATGTGATTCCACGTCCACGATTGAAGATATTGATCAGTCAGTGACTTCGGAAACTATTTCAAAACGGCCATCCTCTCGTCCTTCAGTATCTCCAACACGGCGAGACTCAAAACTATCTGATGACATTCCAACAAGAAAAACTCATCCTTCCAACAAGAGTCCAGACCGCAAGCATAAAGACGATCTGTCTTCTCCAAAAGACGTTCTTGAGAGAAAACCAATGAAGCCAAAGGACTCCTCTCCATCAAGACCGGGCTATACGAAATCTACAGCTTCTGTGACGTCAAAGCATGAGACCACCACCACTGAAGATCTTCGTGACACGAACACTTCTAAGATAGTCCAAACCAGATACTCGTCTTCACCCACACGCAAAACTGTTAAACCTTCTGATGACGATAATAGGAGACCCAGTCATCCTAAAGAGAAAAGCCCTGATCGTAAAAGCCACGCTCATCAAGAACGATCTCCTATCAGAAAATTACCAGAAAACACTCCAGTTGACTTGTATCCTAGAGATAGTTCACCAGCCAAAGGTAAACCTGAAAAAATCCCTGGCTACATGAAAACTACTTCATCTGTCACATCCAAATATGATACTGTATTAACCACTGAAGAAGATGTAGTAGAAAACACGTCTTTAATTTCAACTAAAACCAATATCCGGCAGGTATCAGACTCTCCAACTTCAAAAGAACCCGGAAGTTATCCTCGTACTTCTCCATCTAAGTCTACTAAGCCACTGGACAGACTTTCCCAAACCAAGCCTGGCCATGAGACGGCAACTAAATCAACTACATTCAACAAGCCAACTGACAATAAATCGGTTCCCAATAAATCAAATATTATTGAGAAAACTCCAGAGTTTGTGAAGACAACTTCTTATATTTATAAACAAGATACAGCGTCCGCCACTGAAGATTTCTTGGAAACCTGTAGAACAGAAACTATTGAAAGGCAAAGTCCTCATCATACCCCAGATTCACAAACTCCGAAATTGACAAAGCCAAGTGATGAGTATGGCCAAGAAACCGATCATCTTCGAACGGTTTCACCATCCAGGGCCCACCCATCATCTCGTGATTCATCGAGACAAAGTATTAGTCCTGATCGTAAGTCGCAGTTGTCTTCTGAACCCCTTGTGAATAAACCAACCGATGAGATACGTAGAGGGGCATCTCCTTCGAAGAAAACTACGAAACCTGAAACTCCTGGGTACATGAAAACTACTACGTCTGTCAAAACTAGACATGATGAGGATTACAAAAATACCACCTCTCATGAGACCAGACAGAGTGAACATTCAACATCACGTTCATCACCACCTAAAATGATTAAATCAGATAACGCTCCAAGTAAACCTGCTTTGGATAGAAGTCCCAAACACAAATACACTGATCCGTCGCCTAAAGCAAGTCCCGAGAGACAAATGGGCCATAAATATCCCAAGGACACTTCTCCGTCGCGAAAAACACCTTCCTCTGATGTAACTGAAGCTAGTAATTTAAAAACCATAACCTCTACTTTGGAAGATATTAGGGACACCACGACTACAAAAATCACTGAAGATTACCATTCTACTGTGCATCAGTCACGCACTTCACCAACAAGAAGAGGCACTAAGCCTATGGATAGTCCTAAATCCACTCCCGACCAGTTGCGAACACATTCACCAACTAAGTCTCAATCTGATGCCTCTGTGAAAAAATCACCTTCACCTAAAGAGAATGTAAATAAATATCCACGACACCCATCTCCAAGTTCAAGCCCAGGCAGAAAAACCAACTACAACAAACCAACTGATTCGGTAGTAACACGTAAAACTGAAACCATTTCCACTACAGGGGAAACTGAAATTATACAACATACCGCACCCAAGCATCCATCGATAAGATCTTCTGAATCACCTTCACGTCGTGCTCCATACGAACCATCTGAAACGTCTAACTACCTTCAAGAACCAGAAGAGACAAGACAGCTCCGCACGCCTTCGCCAATAAAAAAACCCATAAAAGGCACTGAAGTAAGTACAGACTTCTTGATATCTGAGAGAGAACAGGAAATTTTGGACAGAGTGCAAAAGTCCCTTCGAAAATTGTCTCCTGATCGTAAAGAGAGGTCACCTAGTAGAGAAAAGAGCCCAAGTAAAACCACAACTAGTTTGAAAGATATTGACATAGCTAGCCACTCATGTGATGAAATTATTAATGAAGATATAATAGATATCACAGAGCAATCAACCACTAAATCAGGATTGCAAACACCAGGAAAATTTAAAGATTCCAAAGTCCCAAGCAAATCATCTCCCAGAACTGTTTCTCCTACTAAGAAGCCTTCAGGTATAGCAACTCCAACTAAAGATAAAATAAGTCCAGAATCACCGACGAAAACAAGGAGTACTTCGCCAAAAAAAACAGTTTCAGCCACTGAGAGGCCACAGTCACCGCAAGTACGACCAAGTGGTATAAAACCTAAGGAGCCAATACCTTCTCATCTGACTAGAAAAGCAACGCCTGCTACTTTAAATATCTCCAAAACCGATAAAACCATAACAGATTTAAAGAAAACTACAAATATTGGCTCTGTGACTAAACAAAATAGTTTTAGTCGCACAACAACGAATAAAACTACTATGAAGACCATTTCTTCACCTACAAGTCGGCCTTCTGAACCAGAAACCAAGCGAACCCCAACTCCTAAGGGCATAAGGGAGAGCGTGATCCCAACAAAGAAAGACATTGATACAAAAGTGCTGCGGACTGTTAGTGATATCACAATCAAGTCGAAGAAAACATCACCTCAGAGAATGAAATCAAAGCCAGAAATTCAAGTGAGTGATATGTCCACAAAAACAACTAAGACTACAAAGCCTTCTATTAAAGAACCACATACTAAATTGCCCAATAAACCAAAATCTGCAACAACATTGAATACTTCAACCGACGAAGATGACATTATTATTGACGTTGAGCAATCTAAATCGTCTAGAGAAAATTCGCCTGATCGTATTTGTCCAACTCCCGTTAATTTTGGAGATGACGTTGGTACTCCTCGATATCCCGACGAAGTGAGTGAACCTGATGACGATTTTCGTAGACGAACTCATCATACAATCCATGAGGCCGAGTCTATCGTGGATGATATTGTTGAAATCTGTGAAGATGATGAACTATTTGTCAGAAAAACGGATGTCGACGTTGTCACTGAAGATGACGAAAGCCTTCTTAGCGTTACGGACAAAGTATCCAGATTCACTAAAGGTGTAGAGACAGTTAACAAGAATAAAGATACAACTGCTATGTTTAAAGATACTGAAAGAAGGACACATTCTGATTTCATCGATGATAAGTTGAAATCTGACGAGTGCTTATTATCTGTATCGGAGAAAGTGAATAAGTTTGCTAAAGGACCAAGTGAGGTGAGAGATAGCAAGAGCCCCTCACGTAGAGTTACCGATGAGTACGATAAGAACACTGTTTATCAAGATGACTACACTAAACTAAGTGTACACGACAAAGCACACTTATTTGTAGAGACTGCAGAAAATGTTAAGACACCTAAAGTTAAACCAACTCCACAAAAAGTGGAGCGTCCTGACTTAACCAACGTTGATGAGTCATTGAAGAGTGATGATTGTTTACTCAGTGTCTCGGACAAAGTACATAAGTTTGTAAAAACTGCTGAGCAATTCTTGACGGAATCTCAGGAAGTTGAGGACAAGGAAAAGCGAATTAAAGAGCAACATGACAGAATCATGCGCAAGATAGTAGATGAAGTTGATGATGAGGTAGAAAACTACGTCGAGACAACAAATGTTACAGAAGATGTGGAAGTAATCAGCAAAAAGACACCAGATCGTCGCGATGAAAAGCCCCATAAACCAAGGGAAACTTCATCTTTGCTACCGAAGGTCAAAGAGTACAACAACCCAAGTCTGAAGCCGGCTGATAGATCCCCAACAGTTAAAATAACTACTCTTCGCAGTAGTGAGGCTGTTAAGAAAGCTAAAGCTTTGTTTGAAACAATAGCAACGACTACACAAAAAACAAAAGAAACCATTCAAACTAAGACTGCTAAATTAACAGATATCGGAGTGACGAAAAAATCTCCTAAAACCGATTCTATTACTGAGATCCATCCATGTACTGAAGATTCTTCTCCTAACTATATTCCTGACAAAATGGGCGATATGGATGATGCCCCACAAACCTATATAGACCGAACGACAAGTGGTACAGGCACTCGGCCGCAATATCCTCGTTCTGATGATAAACCACGGAGCAGCCCGTCACGTTTTGTTGCCCAGTCTCCAGAAATTTCAAGGTCTAAGTCCCCAGGTCATCGAACAGTGGAAACCACAACTATATCCAAAACTGTGTTATCGAGATATCCCAATACTCAAAGAGCTGAATCACCGAGTCAGCGACACGAGCCTCAAAAATCCGATAAAATCCCTGGATACCTTCGTCCAACAAAAACTAGCCAAATCAAGGAGGAGACAAAAGTGGTTGAGGATACCGAAGTAAGCAGTCGCCGAGGGAGCGGCAAGTTTGGTGTAGAGCTTCGTAGAACCAGCGTTGAAAGATCAACGGCGAGTAGCGAACGCCGGCGCAGCGTCGAACACCCCTGCATCGAAGACATCTTCGACCTGGACCTCCTGGAACAAATGGTCAGTAACCAAAAGATTTGCATTCTTATTATAGCTATCTACGTGTCCTTATTATGTTTATTTTTTTACTGATTATATTATAATTTTCAGTTGGAAAAGGTCGTTGGTTACGAGCAGAGGCGTCGCATCAGATCACAGATTCGGATTGCTAGGAAGAAAGTGGAGAGCGACCACGTTGACACAAACACTTATACTAAAACTACCAGACAAACTGTGACTACTCCAAAGCTGCGTTCGCCTGAACGCCTGAAGACGAGATCACCCGAACGGGCTCCAAAATCTACCCCCCACAAAACAAAATCCCCTGACCGTCATGCCAAAACACCCCAGAGAATGATGCCCGATACCACCCGAACACCGGAGCTTGCGCAGCCTATGCATAATGGGCACGCTAAGGAGCCAACCAGAACTGGAAGCGACAGGCACCCCAGAACTCACAGCCCTGAGAAACCTGCTCCAAAATCCGTTCCCAAAACAAAAAGTCCGGTTCGTCAACAAAGTCCTGATAAAAAGACAAGAACTCAATCTCCTAACAAAATAACTACCCCTAAACCTAAACAAAATCGTTTTAATGAGTATGCATCAGCCTACATGAAGAAAGTGGGTTTGAGTGAGGCTGATAAGGTCAGATTCGCTGAAGCTAAATCAAGGAAAGCAGCGGAAGACAAACAGAGAACAATCAGACATTCAGAAGGACATAAAGTAGTGGAAGAATATTCTACAACGAAAACCTTTACTGAGAGGACTTCTTCTAAGGATATCATCGAAGTGGTGCAGATGAATGGAACTAACAAAAGGTCACCGTCACCTGAAAAGCGTCAGAGTCCTGAGCGCAAGGCTCAAAGTCCAGAGCGGATTTATGAACGTACTCCAAGTCCCACGCGTAAGCAAGTTAAATTAGAACCTTCTAAAAAAGAGACAATAATAAAAACTGTTTACGAAATTGAAAAAAAGATACCTCAGAAAGCAGTTCAGGAAGAGAAGCCGTCGTGGGTGACAAACAGGAATCTCAAGAAGATCAGCTCGGAAACCAGAACGTTCAGTAGTAAGAAGATCGAAGACAAGCCAAAATACCGAGCTCCCAGTCCCTCCAAGGTGATCTCGAAGCCTATCGACGTGATCACGTCGAGCTACGGGCCGGGACCGCTCGACGCTGACGGCAAACCACTCTTCGGTATCAGAGCTTTGAGGAATGGCGCCTCTAACTACCAAGGTATGTACTTTTTACAAAATTAACAGCAATTTCTTATCCATTATATACTATTTTATATACTACTATATACTCGTATATAAATCTACATTTTAATAAGTAATGAAGCAATGATATGTGGAATAAAATACATGACAGCACCCGGCACAAATGTCGGACAAAGTATTTTTTTTCTTTAGTTTGAATAGGTAAACATGCAAAACCCTATTGCATGTTTATCTATTCAAACTATTCAGCTAAGATATGAAATGATGAAGGGTAATGCATATTACCTAATTCTTGATACGAGTATTGTCAAGATATTATGCATCGATAATATAAATATTTGAAAGATTGCTCAAATATTTTACTAAAACTGACCATTCCCTGTAACTCTGCATCATCAATGTCTTTAAGTCAGATTTCGTTTAGCAATTTTTTTAGGTGTAAACTTATCTGGGCCATTCAATAGTTTTGAGGTCAATGTTAAAGAACTTGACAACGGTAACACATTACGTCGCGCACTTTCTAATATTTGTATATTTTGGACTGCTGAAAGTTGTCGCGTCTTGGCTAAGTAATGTTTCAGTAACAAGTATAATATTATTACTAAGCTGCTTTACGTTTGTAGGATTATTCATAATACAAATGTTAGTTCAGCTGAATGTGACTATTTATCTGTGTTCGTTGTGTTAGTGCGGGATTCAGGTCGTCTTCAGTCACTCGTTGTAGAATAACATTCGGTGAGTATAACAGTGTCACGCAAAGTTTCTAAAGAAGGCTCCGCTTAGATGATACAAAAGCGGAGAAAATGTGTCATTTCAAAATCCGTGAAACTTGTGACTAAATGTTTGTATTAAAACAAAGATAGAAGCTGCAATTATTGCCAAAGATAGTTTGCGTTTTCACCATACAGAGAATAGCGGCAAAAGGAGAGATATATCTTGTATATTTGTATCTCCCGGTGTAATAACAAAATGTCTCGTTATTTAGTGAAAGGCACGGTGATCCGCCAAGAGTACCACTCCCGCAATGGAGGAGAGCCAGAGGGTACCGTCTCAGTGACAGCGTACTCCACGGAGCCCGAAGACCTTGAGCGTCTGCTGCAGGGTCAGGGGGAGCCCCCCTCCCGTATCCACGGCCTCGCCGCCATCACCACAACCAAGAAGTTCGGTGGAGACACGGGGACGACGCTGAAGGAAATTCACGGGGTAAGCGCCTGTTGGAAATATTGTAGCAATGTTGCATCAGTGTGCGGCCTAGTTGTAAATATCTAGTCACGCTATACATGCGTTTATTTTGCCACCTTTCAGAAAAAAAGATATCTTCAAATTAACAACTTATTTGTTTAGGTAACTCATTATTTTCAACAACAACGAAGAATTTCAAATATTTTACTATTTTCCGGCTGATATGCCAAATCCTTCAATCCATATCAACCTTTTATCTAAAAAAATCTAATGATAATCATCTCCCCATAAAGAGAGAAGATCGCGCCGCCATAGACCAGTTCACACACAGTGACCGTCGAGTCTCCGACACCAAGATCGAAGACATCTCCCAGAGGAGCTACGACTCCAGGCGGGAAGAGATCCTGGGAGAGACCAGACGCATCGAGAGCAGGCGGGAGGAGGTTGTTGGCGACCGTCTCCGACAGGCCAGGGAGGAGATCGTGGACAGTGCTAAAGACAGAAGAGAAGACAGAACGGAGAGGATGCAGAGGCGAGTGGAGAAAGTGGAGAAGAAGGGAGATAGGACGCAGGAGAGGAAGGAACGAGTGGAGAGGACAGACGACAAGAAGACTGTCCGACAGAGCTCCGTCAAGTCACTCACAGAGAAATACATCAAGAGTGCCAGTGAGTATTACCCACATTATCCTTAGATCCTAGACACCAGAACGTAAGTGCTCATGTATAATTCCAAAACAGTCGTGAGGACTAGCTACTTATGGCTGATATAATTCTGAATTATACCAGGTTTAAAATTCATATAATCTCAGGATATGAAAATAAGTTGATGCGCAATGGTAAATCATTTTGTGAGTACTTCCTGAAAATCCAAAGTCATGAAGTTCTAGCCTTATACAAGAGCAATGAGGCAACAGAATCAGAATGGGCAGCGCTTGCGCAGGTCTAATGAAGGGAAACGGAGCGTACTACAGTTACAACTGGTTACAACATTGTTTAAATATCACGATTTTTTCTTTTATGATATTGACAAAGCAAAATGAAATACTTTCGATTGCAATAGAGAAAACAATTGTATCAAGTTAATACAACACAGTATGGCTAAGTTAAGAATAAGTTACAAGAAGCTTTACGTAAAATAAGAACGGTTTCCAAGGAAGCAATGAGCTCAATCAGAACTAGCTAATTAGTTTATCCACTCCNGAGCTCCCAGTCCCTCCAAGGTGATCTCGAAGCCTATCGACGTGATCACGTCGAGCTACGGGCCGGGACCGCTCGACGCTGACGGCAAACCACTCTTCGGTATCAGAGCTTTGAGGAATGGCGCCTCTAACTACCAAGGTATGTACTTTTTACAAAATTAACAGCAATTTCTTATCCATTATATACTATTTTATATACTACTATATACTCGTATATAAATCTACATTTTAATAAGTAATGAAGCAATGATATGTGGAATAAAATACATGACAGCACCCGGCACAAATGTCGGACAAAGTATTTTTTTTCTTTAGTTTGAATAGGTAAACATGCAAAACCCTATTGCATGTTTATCTATTCAAACTATTCAGCTAAGATATGAAATGATGAAGGGTAATGCATATTACCTAATTCTTGATACGAGTATTGTCAAGATATTATGCATCGATAATATAAATATTTGAAAGATTGCTCAAATATTTTACTAAAACTGACCATTCCCTGTAACTCTGCATCATCAATGTCTTTAAGTCAGATTTCGTTTAGCAATTTTTTTAGGTGTAAACTTATCTGGGCCATTCAATAGTTTTGAGGTCAATGTTAAAGAACTTGACAACGGTAACACATTACGTCGCGCACTTTCTAATATTTGTATATTTTGGACTGCTGAAAGTTGTCGCGTCTTGGCTAAGTAATGTTTCAGTAACAAGTATAATATTATTACTAAGCTGCTTTACGTTTGTAGGATTATTCATAATACAAATGTTAGTTCAGCTGAATGTGACTATTTATCTGTGTTCGTTGTGTTAGTGCGGGATTCAGGTCGTCTTCAGTCACTCGTTGTAGAATAACATTCGGTGAGTATAACAGTGTCACGCAAAGTTTCTAAAGAAGGCTCCGCTTAGATGATACAAAAGCGGAGAAAATGTGTCATTTCAAAATCCGTGAAACTTGTGACTAAATGTTTGTATTAAAACAAAGATAGAAGCTGCAATTATTGCCAAAGATAGTTTGCGTTTTCACCATACAGAGAATAGCGGCAAAAGGAGAGATATATCTTGTATATTTGTATCTCCCGGTGTAATAACAAAATGTCTCGTTATTTAGTGAAAGGCACGGTGATCCGCCAAGAGTACCACTCCCGCAATGGAGGAGAGCCAGAGGGTACCGTCTCAGTGACAGCGTACTCCACGGAGCCCGAAGACCTTGAGCGTCTGCTGCAGGGTCAGGGGGAGCCCCCCTCCCGTATCCACGGCCTCGCCGCCATCACCACAACCAAGAAGTTCGGTGGAGACACGGGGACGACGCTGAAGGAAATTCACGGGGTAAGCGCCTGTTGGAAATATTGTAGCAATGTTGCATCAGTGTGCGGCCTAGTTGTAAATATCTAGTCACGCTATACATGCGTTTATTTTGCCACCTTTCAGAAAAAAAGATATCTTCAAATTAACAACTTATTTGTTTAGGTAACTCATTATTTTCAACAACAACGAAGAATTTCAAATATTTTACTATTTTCCGGCTGATATGCCAAATCCTTCAATCCATATCAACCTTTTATCTAAAAAAATCTAATGATAATCATCTCCCCATAAAGAGAGAAGATCGCGCCGCCATAGACCAGTTCACACACAGTGACCGTCGAGTCTCCGACACCAAGATCGAAGACATCTCCCAGAGGAGCTACGACTCCAGGCGGGAAGAGATCCTGGGAGAGACCAGACGCATCGAGAGCAGGCGGGAGGAGGTTGTTGGCGACCGTCTCCGACAGGCCAGGGAGGAGATCGTGGACAGTGCTAAAGACAGAAGAGAAGACAGAACGGAGAGGATGCAGAGGCGAGTGGAGAAAGTGGAGAAGAAGGGAGATAGGACGCAGGAGAGGAAGGAACGAGTGGAGAGGACAGACGACAAGAAGACTGTCCGACAGAGCTCCGTCAAGTCACTCACAGAGAAATACATCAAGAGTGCCAGTGAGTATTACCCACATTATCCTTAGATCCTAGACACCAGAACGTAAGTGCTCATGTATAATTCCAAAACAGTCGTGAGGACTAGCTACTTATGGCTGATATAATTCTGAATTATACCAGGTTTAAAATTCATATAATCTCAGGATATGAAAATAAGTTGATGCGCAATGGTAAATCATTTTGTGAGTACTTCCTGAAAATCCAAAGTCATGAAGTTCTAGCCTTATACAAGAGCAATGAGGCAACAGAATCAGAATGGGCAGCGCTTGCGCAGGTCTAATGAAGGGAAACGGAGCGTACTACAGTTACAACTGGTTACAACATTGTTTAAATATCACGATTTTTTCTTTTATGATATTGACAAAGCAAAATGAAATACTTTCGATTGCAATAGAGAAAACAATTGTATCAAGTTAATACAACACAGTATGGCTAAGTTAAGAATAAGTTACAAGAAGCTTTACGTAAAATAAGAACGGTTTCCAAGGAAGCAATGAGCTCAATCAGAACTAGCTAATTAGTTTATCCACTCCCAATAATCTTCTTATATATAAAAATGAATCGCTAAATGTGTTGGTAAGCGCATAACTCAAGAACGGCTGGACCGATCGGGCTTATTTTGGTCTTAAAATGTTTGTACAGATCGAGGGAAGGTTTTTATATAAAAAAAACAGGATCCGCGTACGAAGTCGCGGGCAGAAGCTAGTATTTAATAAAAAATCGTTAATACGTGATTCCACAACATATTTTACTAGTGCTTTACGTTCTGAAAAAAAAACCATCTGCAAAACTTAACAACACAACTACATCAGTCACCACACATCACAGTTGTAACACCCATTTATTTCCCATCAGAGCGTATGTAAATGAGCGTAGAATTTCGTGATATCGCATAACAATAACGTAACGCAAACGCACGCGAGCGCGTTAGCACGCGGACCCTTACGTAATTACTTTCGTACTTTCATATTGCACTCTCGCGGTTTGCGTTTTCAGTCGACAACTGCCTCTCGGACTCACCCGACGCCGTCAACGTACTTGTTGTTTACATGTGGAGTTTAATAAAATGGATACCAATAAGGATTGTAGTTATAACTTCAAGTTGTTGCTCAGTATTTATCAGAGATTAGGTGAGTTTCAGTTATTAATTAAACATTTTTGTGTAAGTAAAAAGTGCTGAAATTGAGTTTGTTTATTTATTGTAAGGAATATTTTAAAAAGAGGTAGGACTTTACCTCGGACTTGGAAAGCTTGCATTCTTGTCAATATAACAGATTTTAAAGCTTAGACAATTAATTGATACTAAGTTGATGATATTACTTTAGGGATGCTGTTCAATTATCAAATCAGTGACAAATTTTAAGTTAGGTACTCTGCCGTTTCAATTAAACTGAGGCGGCAAATCATTGTTTAAATCGCACTGACACACAAACTGCTGCGTCAAAATATTTCTCAATGAACAACCAAACACTTAGGATAATACACAATCATCTACTTATGTTTACAATAACAAGTCACAGTAAGTGTACAAATATGCTGTTATCAGATTTCAACACTTGAGCATATCTTATCTCCACACGACTGATTACTCATGCTCATCTCGCGAGCTCAAAAGGTCAACACCCTATTTAAATGTCATTATTGTTGGACCACGGTGAGACAGTCATCATTTACACTTGCAGGAAGTCATCAAATACTTCAGAATAATGCCTTTCGTAAGTTTTAGTAACGAGTTTAAGACTGTGGTAATACAGGACGGAAGATGAGTAATCTTGATACTTGAATTGTACCAACTAAGTACAAGCCAGTTTAAATTTAATATATCTTAACCTTTTATTATAAGTTAGGTTTAAATCCCACAAATGTCATGCAAAAATGGAATAAGATCTAAATAATGTATCTTGCGTTAAAATATAGGTTACGTCAACGAATATAGACTAAATTCCTTCCTAATCTAAACAGACGAGAGCTCCAAGTCTGAGCGCGCCGCGTACCCGAAGGCGGGGCTGATCCTGCGCACCTCCACCATGAAGGACAGCGTCTCCAGCGACTCCTCAGCACATGCTGGTCAGTCCTACTCCTCATACGTATATCAACTAAGTGCTTATTTAAACATAGGAATTATTTGGAAATATATTTGGAAACGTGCCCAATCGTTGTCTCCAAATTGTTTAGCAGAAAAACATCAAAACATAATTAAAACTATCAAAAATATTGAAGGTCTCAAACCCGGAACAATGTTATTTTGTATTTATTGATAGTTTGTTCCGTACGGAAACCGAACCGCCTACGACACGTAGCGTAATGATCGTGTCGACGACGGTGCGTGATCTATTGTCATCGACAAGCTCAAGAAATAAGCTATTATCCAATTTGTTTCACTCTTTCGTGTTGAACCCTTTTATTTACCAAGTTATTTTAATTTCATTGTAAGGAAAATCACACGTAACCGAATAGAAATATAATTTGATATCCCAAGATTTATATTATCTCCACACAATTTTATCCAAAGGTTTCGTGTCAAAGCTGACAAAGATACAGACATGTCACATGGCTGCTTTTGATAGATTTGCAAGGTTTCCACAACCCTTCGCCTCCTTCCCAGGTCTGACCCGCACAGACAGCGAGCACAGCCTGGGCTCGGTGGAAGACACCGTGGTGACGACAGAGCGCGTGGACGGAGGAATCAGGACCGTCACCACCACCACCAAGAGCCACCACGGCTCCGTGCAGCGGGGGGACCGCTCCTTCCTCGACAGCAACACGAAGGTCACTGGAGTTCAGGACATACTCACCAGGATGAAGAATGCTGATATTGGTGAGTGAAATTCATTTGTTTAGTGGTCAGGTAATTTGACTTATTTGACTGATAATTTACTTGCACGTCTCTTTACCATTTTTCAGGGTGAGATTTTTTAAGTAGACTCAAATGCAAAAGAAAAATAATTTTGCAAAAGTGGTTGGACGGTTGCATGCAGCACAGTAGAATTTGAGAATTTTATTAGCATCCAAAAATAGAAATGCTTTAGCAATGAGCCTATTTCATCAAACCTATAAATAATGATTTACTATTTGTTACACGATTCGAAACCCCACCTGGCACCAGTCCGTCGAAAGCTGGCAGAACCTCACCGGCTGCCAACATATCCAACAATTTCTGTCACTCTCTACGACCGTAATGCTTCTGTCGTTTGTCATGCTTGGCAGACAGATTGACTTCCTACTGTACCTGTTAGGTAACAATGTCGTACTGGACTTCGAAGTCTACAAAACGATTAAAGATTTGAGGACAATAATTAGGACCTTTGGCGTGTAAATCGTATACACGTAAAAAATTGGTCAGTGTGCCAGTAATTAAAAGAATTTAAAAGTTAATATCCTCACATGGTCTGTTGGTTAGACTAATAAGTAGCTATCACCTTGATGTTAACACAGTCTGGCAAAAACTGAGGCAGCACGCGACGCGCATGCGCTATGTGCCGGAGATGCATCATGTATTCAAAGCGAAGATTATTTATTGCTATTTGCTAATCAGAACACACTCTTTTCCAAATGAGGGTAGGATAAATAGAAATCCTGTGGTATAAGAGAGACTGTCATAATATGAATAAGTACTAGAAACCAGCTCATTGATGCAATTTAAAGTTACAAACATTGTATTATCTTCTAACATCGTTAATGTATCTTGCGTATCAGCGATCCACGAAGTTACTGCACTCCAAATATACAATCTTAAAGTTATTGATTAAGTACCTATAGAGAAGCGTCCTGATTGTTCCTCCTCCCCCAGTGATCCAGGAGGGTGACACGACGGAGGACACGGAGGCGCGCGCGCTGCTGAACAAGTTCCTCGGAGCCACTGTGCTGATGGCCGGCATGCAGGGCTACGTCACCGAGAAGCCTACCGGCAAGGTCGTGGTCAAGCAGGTACGTCCTAGTATAATTATGAAGAACAATAGGTCTTCAATAGGAGACAGCATAAGGGAGTCAGAATTTTCTAACGATGTCTTTTTCTTGAAGTGGTAAAACCGGTAGAAAACCTGTATAATTTTTTGTTATTTGCCAATTGTCAGTTTGGTGTCAATTACCTGAAGCAGTGCTTAGATTTTCACAGAAGTTCGCGAATTGAGAGAGGTGTGTTTTAACAAGTCACTATTATTTCACAGCAATACGCATTTGTTTAGCATGAGTACTCAAATCTAAACAAACAGTAGTAAGTTATAGGAAACCCGGGAAAAGCGGCGAGTGGTCCTATTCTTAACATGTAACCGGGTAACCATACTCGCGCAGGTGTTAATGCATACAATATTACAGTAAATACATCGCTGCAACCACTCACATTACACTTCAGAAGTCTCACTGCATAAAATTATTGAAAATAGCTATTTTATATTTTGAAGTCGGCTACGTTAAATAAAATTATGCTTATTCATGTAAAATGTTCGCAATTATTTGCTGAGAGCTTGAGCTGCAGTTAGGTGTCTATTTTCAAGTTTAAGCGTATGCAACGAATTCATAATCGACAAGAATCATCATTATAATGTCGCAGATCACTCAAATTAGGAAGTTGTTAATAAGTCTTACATATTCAAGCATTGTCTTGGTGTTGACGTAGTAGTTTCATGTAAGACCTTCTGGTTAAACTTTGTAAAGTGGTACAATTGCAGTATCGTGTGCAGTGCGCTTGGCACGAGACGCGCATGAATCACGCGCATATGCGCCCGCGCGGCATTGATTTATTTATTTATTTGAAGCGCGCATTAATGGCGAACTAATGATCGCTTTTTAATACAATCGCCGCGATGTAACGCCGTCTGATTGGCAGCTCAGATTTGCGGGGCCGGCCAGCGTGCAGGTGCTTCGTAATTATAATTAGGGGATGCAAAAGTTTCAATAAAATAAATGAGCAATTAATATACTCAATAATCGTTTAATTTTGGTTCTGTATTTAAAATTACAAACGTTTCTTTTATCAATAATTCTTTTGTGAGTATTTGACAATGATTTACTAAGTCAAGATACTCATAGTCATCTAGACTGCCTCGTTGGTCTAGTGGTCGCATAGCGCGACTGCCGATCACTCACAGGTCTCGGGTTCGATTCCCGGGCCAGGCCGAAATCGCTTTGTGGGTTTTAGAAACTTTCACAAAGCAGCCTGGAGTTTGGAAGTTGGCGGTGTTACACCCTGTGCCTGGGAGGGCACGTAAAGCTGGCGTCCTCGAATGCTACTCAGTAGCAGTCGTATATAAATCCACGTCAGAGGCCGTCAGGCGGATTTGAGAAAACTCTGACACTAGGGCTTGTTAGGCGATTAAACCTGCAGCTCACTCGATAAGAAGAAGATCTATAGATAGGTAAGTACTTAATGTTTTAAAAATAGAAGCATCCGGATTAAGAAACTCCTCCTTTTTGGGAAGTCGGTTAAAAAATTAAATTAGGCAACCTTTTCTGAAGAAAATTACAAATGCGGGCACCAAAACACATTTGCATAATTTAGTATGATCTTTGTAACAAAGAAACAAACACTTGCTCTACTTTTACCGACCTTTATTACGAACTTTCGTCATTAGAAAAGAAGCATGAGGTTCAATAATGTCAATCCGATAAATTGCGACAGAATAGAAAAATCTGCAACATGCTCCACCACATTCTCCGCTTATTTTAAAGTTGGTTAAAATCTATTTTCCCTGGCACCCCTAGCTAACAATCTAAAATTACCACAAAATCTCCTTATAGGGCGATGATCTACGCGACAAAGGATGTCCAAACGCTCTAATGATAAATGTCTAATGATAAATAAGGGTGTGATGTAAATGTGCGCAGTAGCACACGCGTAGATCGCGCGCGTGGAGTGCTCACGCGCCGACTGTTTATCTTGCGCGTACGCAGCAATGTGGGGCAATGTTAGTGATGAAATACCCGTAGTCCAGGTCTAGACGTAACACACAGATGCATCTGGAGTTACTGGAATCTGGTCGGAATGCTCAGCTTCTCTCTTAATTAAGCTTATTAAGACATTTTCTGTACGCTCGCTGTAGACGCTTCCCGACTTTCTTTCGCTAGTTATGTATGAAATGTAATTTCTAGGTCTATTTTGAAATGTAGTAGAACTAGTAAATGTCTCGTGATTTCTTACGTACAAATGTTAACCTAAGAGAGTAATTTAATTCGCAATTTGAAGTCAAAGCTAGTTATTTCATATTAGAGATACGTAACTTTCTTCTGATTTTTCCGCAGCTAGAAACGATATCGCTTTCATAATTTTTACCTAAGGTCAACCAACTGAAGATCTCAGTTAAATCTGGCATCAAGGTTACAAATTCACGTTAGGTAACTGTGACCCACTTCAAGCCATCAAAGAAAAAGGTCAATGAAAAGTAAACAAAATACTCTCCATTTTATAACAGACAGACAAACATACGCAATAACTTTCAATGTGTAGGCGATTTTGTTACACATTTTCAGAGAATCTGTGCTGAAGCCAAGCTTTGTACTGTAGCCAGCTTTCCCACGCTGAAAAATCTCAGTGGAGTCCACGTGTGGCCCCAATATCGGTGAATTATAACCATTATACCGACACGTTACTACGAACGCGTCGTTCTAGTAAACAAAAGCTGTCCAAGATGCGCTAGCGCCGCCTTATTGCCGTTTAAAGCCACGCGTTCTAGCGCGGAAAGCGATGAAAATCCTATGCAAAAATAACACGCCCGCCCCGACATTTCACCACCATTTGCTGTTTAACGACCTAACTCCAGCCACTACTCACGCCAAAATATACTCTAAAGACATCTGCGTTAGAAGTTGTGGGGTTGTAAATGGCATGCGTTGTTCCCCGCACTATATTTGGCTTGGTGACGTCACGACGGGCCGCGCGCGCAGTCCGTCCCCGGCTCCCGCGCACGCCACGCGCAGCCGATATGCCATGAAATCCATTAAATAAACCATAATATTATGGTATAATTAATTAACTAAATAGTNTCACAGGTCTCGGGTTCGATTCCCGGGCCAGGCCGAAATCGCTTTGTGGGTTTTAGAAACTTTCACAAAGCAGCCTGGAGTTTGGAAGTTGGCGGTGTTACACCCTGTGCCTGGGAGGGCACGTAAAGCTGGCGTCCTCGAATGCTACTCAGTAGCAGTCGTATATAAATCCACGTCAGAGGCCGTCAGGCGGATTTGAGAAAACTCTGACACTAGGGCTTGTTAGGCGATTAAACCTGCAGCTCACTCGATAAGAAGAAGATCTATAGATAGGTAAGTACTTAATGTTTTAAAAATAGAAGCATCCGGATTAAGAAACTCCTCCTTTTTGGGAAGTCGGTTAAAAAATTAAATTAGGCAACCTTTTCTGAAGAAAATTACAAATGCGGGCACCAAAACACATTTGCATAATTTAGTATGATCTTTGTAACAAAGAAACAAACACTTGCTCTACTTTTACCGACCTTTATTACGAACTTTCGTCATTAGAAAAGAAGCATGAGGTTCAATAATGTCAATCCGATAAATTGCGACAGAATAGAAAAATCTGCAACATGCTCCACCACATTCTCCGCTTATTTTAAAGTTGGTTAAAATCTATTTTCCCTGGCACCCCTAGCTAACAATCTAAAATTACCACAAAATCTCCTTATAGGGCGATGATCTACGCGACAAAGGATGTCCAAACGCTCTAATGATAAATGTCTAATGATAAATAAGGGTGTGATGTAAATGTGCGCAGTAGCACACGCGTAGATCGCGCGCGTGGAGTGCTCACGCGCCGACTGTTTATCTTGCGCGTACGCAGCAATGTGGGGCAATGTTAGTGATGAAATACCCGTAGTCCAGGTCTAGACGTAACACACAGATGCATCTGGAGTTACTGGAATCTGGTCGGAATGCTCAGCTTCTCTCTTAATTAAGCTTATTAAGACATTTTCTGTACGCTCGCTGTAGACGCTTCCCGACTTTCTTTCGCTAGTTATGTATGAAATGTAATTTCTAGGTCTATTTTGAAATGTAGTAGAACTAGTAAATGTCTCGTGATTTCTTACGTACAAATGTTAACCTAAGAGAGTAATTTAATTCGCAATTTGAAGTCAAAGCTAGTTATTTCATATTAGAGATACGTAACTTTCTTCTGATTTTTCCGCAGCTAGAAACGATATCGCTTTCATAATTTTTACCTAAGGTCAACCAACTGAAGATCTCAGTTAAATCTGGCATCAAGGTTACAAATTCACGTTAGGTAACTGTGACCCACTTCAAGCCATCAAAGAAAAAGGTCAATGAAAAGTAAACAAAATACTCTCCATTTTATAACAGACAGACAAACATACGCAATAACTTTCAATGTGTAGGCGATTTTGTTACACATTTTCAGAGAATCTGTGCTGAAGCCAAGCTTTGTACTGTAGCCAGCTTTCCCACGCTGAAAAATCTCAGTGGAGTCCACGTGTGGCCCCAATATCGGTGAATTATAACCATTATACCGACACGTTACTACGAACGCGTCGTTCTAGTAAACAAAAGCTGTCCAAGATGCGCTAGCGCCGCCTTATTGCCGTTTAAAGCCACGCGTTCTAGCGCGGAAAGCGATGAAAATCCTATGCAAAAATAACACGCCCGCCCCGACATTTCACCACCATTTGCTGTTTAACGACCTAACTCCAGCCACTACTCACGCCAAAATATACTCTAAAGACATCTGCGTTAGAAGTTGTGGGGTTGTAAATGGCATGCGTTGTTCCCCGCACTATATTTGGCTTGGTGACGTCACGACGGGCCGCGCGCGCAGTCCGTCCCCGGCTCCCGCGCACGCCACGCGCAGCCGATATGCCATGAAATCCATTAAATAAACCATAATATTATGGTATAATTAATTAACTAAATAGTGACTAAGTAGTACCGCGTGAAACACGCAGTAGACCCCAGTGATTATCGGATAACTTCAGGATTTTCAATAATTTTCAGTTCTATTTTTTTTGGTGAGTTACACTTAACGATTTTTTCTAATTTTTATTCCATTTAAGATATCATGCATGAGATATTTTCGTTACATATTACCGTAACCTAAATTGATGAATGTGTTTTATAATCTTTAAATTTACCGGAAATTAACAAAAACTACAAGACTTTTATTATTGTGGCTTTTATTAATTAACTATGTAACATTAACACCGGCCAGCAGTTTGTCGGCCACAGTTAAAATCCGTCGTTGACGTCACGCGAGCTTTCAGCGGACTTTGAACTTCAAACTGAAATAGCTAATAATTATTTCAGTGAAATGAACACTCCAGACAAATAGATATTTCATGGATGAAAACAGCAGAAACTTCATAGAATTCAAATGTAACTGTCGAAACTATGATATTTCGCATTAAAACGTTTTTTACAGTTACATTTAAATTGTAAGAAGTTTCGGAGTTAAACAAGGACATCAGAAATTACTTTGTGGGATATTATAACCGCCAATCATAAGATCACGCCTCATATTGAATGTTAACTTAGGTAAAACATGAAAAAACCATTTTATATTTGAATTTCCCGCTTCTAGTGGTCGCATTCACCATAACTAGCCTAACTTAATTGTAACAATAGCAGGTAAAATGAACCTTTAAGTTGCCCTAATCTTAGGGGAGTTTTTCTTAAGGCAACTTTTGCTAATCACTTTTCATTTTGTCGTACAATAATCAAATTAGCTATGGAAATTGGCACCGTGAGATCCCATACTGTAACCATGTAATATAGGTTTGTAGTTCATCACCCATAAACACAAATTACAAATAGTTTCCCAAAACTGAATTTTCGTGGAAATTGAACATGTTTTCATGGCATGAAACAGAAACTTGTTTGGTCTACGTGCAAGTACAAAACCTTATTACATTGTAAGCATAGAAATACAAGAACAGTTTCGATAATTTACTAGCCCCAGAGGAACTCCTTCCCGTACTCGGACAAAATATAGCCTATGTTACTCGAGGTCTACAAAAATATTTAAATCAGTTCAATAGTTTCGGAGCCTTTAGCTTTTACAAACTAGACAATCAAAAAATGTTACCTCTTTAGTATAGTAGAAGAATGTATTTTACCTTTTTTTTTTAATATTTTAAACTTAAGTAAAAAAACATAATATTCTCATCATCATAATCGGTTCTGAAATATGTAGAAAGTACTTTTGCACTTGCACAAAAGGAACTTGTAAGTTTTTGAAGGCGTCTAAACCTATGACCTACACTACACACGGTCGGTTCAAATGTCACGCTGACATTGTGTCTGTCAAGCGCACATCAACACGAGGTCGGCTTGCGACACACTGCCGCTACAACGAAAGTCTAACACCCACTGTTGGTCAGGGACATACTTTTTTAGAAATACTATGTATTAATCTTCAGTAAACTTTTCGCTTGTGACAGAAACTTCCTGTAAATAAGCATTTTCCAAGAGTTTCCACTCCGGAAACTACTGGTACCTAAATAATTCTATGACATTAGAAGAGATATGTTTTTGGCAAACCTGTATTCATCTGAAATGGTTATAGAAAGGATAACAAATGAAATATTTCGTTCAGCAATTCACTAAGTACCTACTACTCGTAGTAGATTTTCTCCGCAATTACGGCCGGCACATAATGACCGGTGCAACAGTTGGCAACGAGCTGCACAGACCGCAGCCATTACGTGCAGCTCGAGCTGCAAGCGAGCAAATCATATACTTGCTATTTATTTAACCATGTAATATTATGCTGTACATAAAGTCGTGATCAGACAGCAGCGTGAAATAGTCGCTAAATTGTTGCTTTCTTTGTGAATATTTTGAAATCGTACTATAATTTTATTGCATCACAAATCATGAGCCACTTAATAAAAAAATGAAAAATTAAGAAATACTGTATAAATTATATTTAAGACTCCAAATTACAACCTTTACAAAGTGATGTGATACCATGGTCAAGTTACAAAGAAAGAATTTAAACATAGTAGCTATCAGAAATGTTACAAATAATAATAAAGCAGTCTGTCTGTGCAAAACCTTATCCCGGACAGCCGTGATTATGTTAAATTACATTGTTTTCACAATATTATTACAGCGTCATTATCTTTCTCCGCTGACTCGCATCTAAAGTAAATGGATGATGTTTATCTACTAGCCAGTAATGGCAACCCTGTCTATTTCTTATTAGATGGCTGACAAAGCGATACATATCTACAGGATTGATGGGTTATTGAGAAACCACTGTAATGTAACCTTTTGATAGGAATGGCTTTAGTTAGTTTATATTACCAAACAAATAACAACAAATAAATAAATAATACTAACATTATCGTCATCATACAAATTCATCGTATAAGAAATTGAAAATCCAAGTAGCACTCATAAATAATTTCACTTGATAAACAAACCAGTATTTAAGTAAACATTATAATTAAATAATCGTGAAAAGACGATCACCTTTCACTGACGATCGCGTGTCAACACCATGATAAGCAGTTTGTGCTCCCAGGAAGCGTCACATCATTCTGCTGCATCACCGTGATGATGTGATGTAACGTGTCGTAAACTTGTCCCGAGTCTAAAGCTCTTTCACTTATACTGCAAGTGCTATACGTGACAATAAGATTTTATAATAGCTATTGATTTATTAAATGATTCAAACTATGCATAAGTGTGTTTATATCGTGTTTTGAACATTTATTGGTAGGATTTCTGAAGATTCGATTCAATAAGTAGCAACTTACAGGGTGCCACAGGGTAGAATGTGAGGTCCTACTTTGTTTCTAAATATTGTAGAGAGATTGAGTTCGGAATTATGGCTCTAATAAAATATAATATCGACGATAACAATACATCGATTGTTTGGCGTTTTTTTAAGGTTGCGTTAATGTATTATTTTTGCCGGTGTATTAATAATAAAGCCATCCTATAAATCAGCCCTCATTACATTGTTTTGATTTCAATTCATTAAGAAAGTTTAATGTATCCGCCTGTGTATGTATGTACGTCACGTACAACATTGACGTTGTATCTCTGGAGTGTATGTTGAGGAAAACTCCACATGTCTCGCTGTTTTTAATCATTTATCTCAGATGTGATGTCTTTTGGCACTATGTCTGCAATATTATTAGCGATCTTTTGGTAGAAATAAAACAAAACATGAAGATCTCTCAATTTTGAGTACAACAACCCCGGAGAGCACTATGAGCTCAAAATTAGTAATACCTAGTGTTCATTTCATGTAAAATGATTTTTAGACGGTTGCTGAGTTTATAATAATGATTTTGTGAACACCTCCATCGTCACTTGATAACTAATCTCTTATTGTAAAAGTTGACCGTAAGCAGAATTGACGTGACTTCTACAATTATCAAAAAATGTTCGCTCTATCACATTTTTTTTTTTTTTTTTTTATCACATCACATAATGACATGATACTACTTTCTTCGCCAACAAACTATTCTGTGTACGATCTCGTTAGATAATTCCCGTATAATATGTAGTTCAGTTGAAACAATGACGTTACACAACATACCTTACAAATGAGTTGCAATCGTAAAATGTAGTAATTAATTGGCAATCAGGGAGCTTCAATTAGACCCGCGATTGAATGGATCGAAGTGCTGTGTCACTTGCCAACTGATTGTAGGATGTGGACTTAGTGCTGGAGAGAGCGGAATCAGAACTTAACAATTACAAGTAAAGCTAGTTTATGCCGTGCAGACAGGGCTTTAAAAATGTAGTGTTGTCGCTTTCCCAGCTATTCAGGTTGGAAAAACCCAAACCACAGTACTCATGTAGAGTCTATAGTCAGATTGTCAAAATTCCTGTCCCATTCCATCAACTGGGCCATCAAAGCATTATTTCCCGCACCCAAAAGTCAATCCCAATCGATATTTAAAAGTCGAAATGTCACCATTCCGCTTCCGCGTCCCCGCATGAGCGGTCACTCCGCGCGGTGGCGGTCGTTGACCGATGCGCCTGCGCTAATTATATTAGCACGCCAATCTCGCGCCAACACAACTAGGTCACCGCGGTTAATGGGTCTCTTGTGGAAGGTGTCGGTGTAACAATGCCTTTAGTTTCCCGTCCTGGAGAACTAAGTGTTCGTTAATCGGATTTTAATATAGCTGATTGCGTTTTCTTGGCTCACGTTCAGTAGGTTTCATGTTTTTGCCACATTTTTTAAAGAATCACGACATTGTATGTTTTTACCACACGTGTTAATTGAACATTTCTAGATATATTAGTTCCATTCTCCGAGTATCAGCAACAATAAGGCTAGATATAGTCGGAACTTGTATTGTAATACGCCGAACACTGGCGGTGCCTCTTCACGGCACAGATGCTCGTGGAAGCCACAAGGGCTCTATTAATATCCCTCAAGTAGTGCAAGGTGAACCGAGTGGCTCCACGCCTATTATAAACACGTCTAAAGCTTCATATAGGAAGGAAAGGAAAAGTGAAAATAACTTGTTGATTTTCAAAACCGAAAGTTCTATTGTTCTATTCAACTTACGTTGTTAAAGAGCCATTGACAGTAAGACACCGGTTTTACAATGTAATACAAAGTGAAATAAACAATAACATTTGTAAGAGACAGACACAAAGCTCTCTGATG